>FIZU01037609.1:0-16834 GCA_900064475.1 Pseudococcus longispinus
TATTGTCAGCAAGAATTTTCTGCTAAATCCAATGGCTGAGAAACGGGTATGTCGTACTTTTATGGGGAATGATTTTAAAAGGCAAATACTATACAGTATGTTTTCATCTCATTCTTATTATACTGTATTCAATAAATTCAATTTTTCACATAAGAAAAATTAGTTAATTTTCTTATGCAGCAGGCCACTTTCCAGCAGGCCATTCAGAATCTGTCTGAGCACAATACATGGATAGCACGCCACTGAGGACCAACTTCCACTGGCTAATTCAATATTCGGTGCTCAGGGTCAAATCACCCCTATAAACCCGGCTACTCTCTTTCAAAATAATCGAAATTAATGTCATTTTCGACTTATTTGTGCTCCGTGGGCGAAGGAAGGAGGAATGTAGAGTAATGAGAAGTCCAAGGAAGGTGAACAATCTCGTGTTGAGTTGTGCGACTCGACCGACACGTGCCTGACACTGTAGAAGACGTGTCAACTTGATCGACACAAGTTGAATGAACGTTACCAAAACAGCTGGTGAACTTTTTCTGGCTACAGAGGTCGGAAAAGCTCTCAGGCGAATGGAGAGAGTACGTAGAGTGTTTAAAAGTCTAGGGAAAGCTGAAAAGCTTGTGTCAGGTTATGTCAACTCGAGGATTCCTACACCATCAACCATCACAAAATATTAAAAAAATTCTACGAATCATTTTTAATTGTTTTTAACAAAATAACTTACAAATACTTATTACCAATTTACTATACCAGAATAGATTCCTTCCACAGTTCCCTTCGAAATTGCAATTGGTAACAGCTGAAATAAAAAAGTTTTGTGCGAGCTCTGCATCATATTCAAATTCAGTCTACTCGAACCCTTGCTCGTATAGCTGGTTCTATTCTCATGATAAACATCACGATGCATGATTGCTTTGATTTCGATAGTTGATAGACTTCTCCTTCGAAGCATGATTCTTCACCTCAAACTCATTCATTTCCTAAAATTATCACTCCAGTTAATAATGAAACTTTTCGATAGCCAAAGTCTCACATATATTTACCATTTTCTCACACTCTGGAAAAAATCGATGAACCAGTGGCGTTAATAAATCTTTATCGATACTTTTCGGGTCATTAAATCCAAAAAAATAGCTAGCAATTACTCCAACGGTACAGCTAATAAGAACACCGATAACCGTGTACCAATAATACGAAACTGCGTATAAATAAAAAACCTCGGATTTCAGCACAGGTTTACTGTTGACACAATGAAAAGAAAAAAATATCCATAAATCGCCTATACTAGTTACCTTCCAAAGTGAGACTTCCTTTACATACCTTACTACGATATCAATCGCCGTTTTCAGTTCGTTTTGGGAACATCCTAAAGTAGAAACTGGTTTCTTGGCGTAGACGATATTACCCAGATTAATCTGAATTTGAGAATTTATTGTAATCCAGGCCATAACAAACAGACTACAAACTCCACCACACAACGCACCCTGCAAATATCGATGGGACGTTGAAAGAACCGAAATGAATTAAAAATTCTTCATCTGTAGCTTACTTTTTCATTGATCCAAGGTAAAAGCATCCCTAATGAAAACATACCCAACGTGGCTCCACTAGTTATACCAGCTAAACTAATTCCTACCTATCAAATTATACGCAGATAAGATCAATCAAGCCAATTGTATAAAATCATATCACTGCGAATAGATTACTTCGAATAATGTTCCCATTTTTTCGATCATAAATACCAAAACCACACATATTGTTCCCAGCACGACCACAACCGCCTTCATTATATTGCTGACTTGGGACTCCGATAATTCTTTTTTGTAAAACGTTTTTATTATATCTTCGTAGACGACTCCAGCCATCGAATTCAACCCAGTTGACATGGTGCTATTGGTTCAGCAAAATTAATACATCACCAGAAATCATTTTTCATCCAAAAACTACCCTCGTACCTTAACGAAGCGCTGAATACACCCGATAAAAATATACCAGCCAGTCCTGGAATTTTCTCTGGAGCTATTCTCGATACAAACAAGGGCAAAAGTTGATCCGGTTTCTCAATTATCTAAACCACAGAACAATATCAGCTTTGAAAGCACAATCGCGGATCAAAATCCAAAAAATTCTTACTTTCGCTGTAAGAGGATCGCAATTGTAAAAAGTCGCATATATGACCAATCCAGTAACACAACAAATCATTACAATCACTATCTGTCCGATGGCAAATATCCCCAAAGCTCTACAAAAATAAACGTTGAACAATCATAATCCATTTTCGAGCGTGCTAATTCAACAAATTAATCTTACTTCCTAGCTTGACGTAGGTTGGGTAAACACAAACATCTCTGTATAATGGCCTGACTAACAGCGCAGTTTTCCACAGCCAGCAAAAAATCTCCAATTAAAATATTCCAAACAGTGAGTCTCTCTCGCAAATCAAAATTAAAACTGTAATTGCATAATAATTACTCGTGTCAGTTTTCATTGAAAACCAACAATTGCGCGTTACAATGGGCAAATCTCACTTGAAAAAATCCAATCTATCACTTTCGGAGGCCTTTTCAAAAATCATACCAAAACTTGGTAAGTTATTCATTCCCATGAGAAGGACTACGATCAAACCCAGCAACATTATGAAGATCTGGAACGTATCTGTCCACACTACCGCTTTGATACCACCCTAAAAAAACCTTTTGTTGACGAATGTATCTTATTAGGAGAATTTCCAAGGGGGATGGCAAGGTCGTAGCTCTCATTGGAACAAGCAGATCCCAGACTCGATATTTCGAGGAAATCCTCGATTGAGTTTCATTTTTATTTTAATATTTTGAAGAATTTTTGGGTTTTTCAATGTGATTTGGCGAAATTTATTGCATGTTAAATTTTCAAAAACTACTTTCAAGTATAAATACTTCTTTTCGACCTGCTTGAAACAAACATCGAGTGTGCTACGACCCTGAAAACTGCTTACCTACCACACACGTATAGAAAACACAAATTGCGCAAGCTATCGACGTGATTAAATGCAAATTCATTCCGGTAACTAAGTAAAAAATAAATAAGTCGATGATTTATCTGACGCGATGGTTTCCCACGACTTCATTCAAAATTATTACCTTGATTAAAAGCAAGAGCCGGCACGTAAACCACGACTGGAATATATAATAACTAAAAAAAAATCAACAATAAAGCCTTTTTCAATTTCTAGGTACCATCTCCATCGATCACAACGTCGAAAAATTCACCTGTTTAATGATAAACAACACAGCTCCCAAAAACTTAGCCGAATAACCATAACGTTTTTCCAAATACTGCCAAAATAAATAACACATCAGTATACCAATTAATTAGCAATCTTAATTCCAATTTTCAACCAAACATTACTTCGTACGATGAAGTGAGCCTCAACTTGAAAAACACCGGAAGGTAAATCATACCCATCGGAAGACATGCGGACGCCCAAGCAAACCCAGCCAAGGAATATATTGTCCCATAAGTATACATCTCGGCAGGAAATCCAAGCATTGAAATACCAGATAAATAACTACACGATATACAAAAATAAATCACTATTCGTTATCAATTCACAGACTAATCGAGAAAACAGTTTTACTCGTTACCTCGCAATCAAAGACATTGATATTGGAAACACACCCATAGCTTTACCCCCCATTAAATATTGATCCACCGTGTTTTGTTTCTGGGAAGCGAAATACGCGAAATAAACACCGATTAATAACGATACGATTAACATGGCGAAAAAAGCCGAAAAATCTATCCACGTTATGTAATACATTTTGACTGGCGGGAAAAAAACCGCTGCTGACTTTTTGTTGACTTGGTACACCACACGTAAGACCGAAAGTTTGGCCAAGTCAACTCGTAATAACTATACTGAATTAATTCCAGTTCTTTACCGCCTTCGTATTAAATCTTCTATTATTAAAATAGGAAGCAGTCACTTACAATGTTTCATATCAATAAAATTACAAGATTCGCTCTTCAAACTAATCATTCTTCGTGAGTGGTTTAATTCTACATTATGTGTATTTAAGTTTTTTTTTTTTTTTGGAAGTGTATACTTCGCGCAATAATATTACATTGAGGTCGAATTTGATACAACGAAACGCAACTCTACTGTTTGATGAGCGGATTTAATTAAAGTTGACACGTCGGTTGAACAAATTTTTATAAAATAATACTAGAAATACTATTAACTATACAAGTACGTAACCAAAGCTACAGGACAATCATTGTTCAACCCAACCTGCTATCCTCTTCAGCGTTTGGAATCGCCAATTTAATTATCCAATCGTACCATACATATCGGCTCATTACGTTGGATGTAGATATTTTTGCTGCAATACGCAGGCATTCAATGTCTCTTTTGGTTATAATCCATTCATTGTGCTTTTTTATAAGTTGACGGAAAGAATCCTGAACGTTTGATTTCGCATGTTCGTTCACCGATCGTGTGTTAGGGTACACGTATTTGTTAAATTCTTCTCACAATTTTGTCATACACCATCCGAATTGATGCAGTGTTGAATTCCGTTTTCCAAGTTCATATGTTAAATCAGTAAAAAACTTATTTTTAGACTCGATTTGTAGATCGAGATAAGTTTTCCATTGGCTGAAGTAATATACCAGGCAATGATTTATCCAAAGGTGAAGTTCTGGCAAGTTACATTCAACCAATGCCATCAGCAGAAACAGGTGCCTACAAAAAAACCTTTTTTATTAAAATCACCACAAATCCAAATAAATCAAATATTGGAACCCTGATAATTTGTTTATTTTCCTTTTTATAATTTTTTCATTACATGAGGAAAATTACTTATTTGAATTTGAAAACTTTGGACCCCTTGCGGCATAAGTTGATTTTGAGTGAAAGGCCTGAAATTTTTACTACATTATTCTGACACCAAATGACATATTTTGTGCCATCAGCTGTTTCGATTTTCGAAAAAAAGTCAAAATTGTTCCACCCTAGTGATGACGTCATGGATCCAAATGATTCGTTCTTTCAACAGACACTCATGAAGTGGAAAAAGGTAGTATTGCTCTTTCGTATGTACCATCGAAGTTTCAGATGGCGGATATTTTCACGAAACAGAATGATTTTGAAACATTTGCGAAGCATCGAGCTTCATTAGGTTTAATATAGCATAGATTATGTGCATAATGTAATTTAGAATACCTATTTGACGTATATATTTATTGTACATATATATGTTTTAGTTAATTTGAAACAAAAAAAAAAAAAAGAAATAATGAGGAATATTAGACTATGTAGTTGGTACTGTATCGATTCGTATATGGAGTGGGGGTAGTTGATGTATCGAGAAGTAGATGTATGGTGTTTGTCATTGAATTGGTGGAAATATATGCGTATGTGATGTTGCACGTTCATGATGTTTTTGTGTTCCTCTTGAGAGTTTATTAATATTGAACTGCTGAGTATAGAGATGTTACTGAGTGTAAAGTTTCTTTGCGTTGAGTGTCAAAAGGAGAAATTACTATAGTTAAGCTTATTTATGCTTTAGACTACTGGTAATTATTCAAAATCATTCAGAATTATTTTGATCGTTATTTCATCTTTGAAAATGGAGCTATGATCTGCTTCAACCCGAAAGACTTGCACTGGTGTTTCAAAATACTGGTAAAAATGAAAACATTACATGAAGTACAATTACATATTGCGCGAAAAAGACTGAAAATTCATTATGTGAAAATTTACCTTTGAGAGTTCGTAATCATCCGGTATGTTGAGTTCATCATTCGAGCTTCTTATCAACACAGCTTTGCTTTTTAGTGGCTGATGAGCAAGTACATCTAACCTTGGCAACCGTGTTAGAGAATAAATGTAATTGAATATTAGTTCCATTATCATTGTGCTGTCCATGTAATTCAAAAACATCGGTGATACAAAAGATATTTTTGATTCCCAAGAACTTCTAGCATACAAATCAGTGTATAACTGAAATAAAAAACAGAATATTTTTCTAGCATTGAAAATAAGTGTATGAAAGTCAAAAATTCCAAGTTTTAAATTTTAGAACCTCTTCGTATATAGCATCTGGTATTAATATTTTCAGACAAGTCGTTAATACTTTAGCTTCTATTTCATTTTCAGTTGAATGAGAAATAGAATAATATTCAGCGAATATTTTCTGATTGTATAGTGGAGCTCCATCGATAAACCATATTTTTCCCGGGTAGCCTTGTTTTTCCAATAGTTTTATTACTTCAATTGCAACGTTACATCCGAAACTGTATGCAATTATTTGAAATTGTTGATTGGGAGATAATCTATCGATTATGTGCTGTAAAACAGACAAAGCATAATCATCAAAATATCTGAATTTATGCTTGTGATAGAATGATATACCTAATTACAACTCACAGGTAACAATTTTTGAGCTAAACTGCCAAGATTTTCGTGCGGAGCTCCGGAATAATATTGTAAGCAGAATAACTGTGCAGTGAAATATTTTCCCAATTGTTCCAATTGTTTTGCAAACCCTTTTCAATAAATTATCAGTAGTAAAATTCATCAGAATTACGTATACGTATTAAGCAATAAAGTAATCAAAATTGAATTGGATAAATTTTACAATACCTTCTTGTCCAGGAAATATGAACACTGTTTGATTATTTTGAAGACCAGCCTCCTTACGTTCTGCATTATCCATTAAAGAAGGTATTCTGATAATTGGTAATTTTATTTCTTCCTCATTAAATTTTTTTACTGTAGTTTGATTTTCATCTACATCTTTTAAGACAAGAAATTTAGAACAGGATTCATCTTAAAAACAGATTCAAAATAGTATGTAGATACCTACCTGTAATTATTGCGTGTTTTTGTTCATCATCCTGCACCATTGCGAGCAATTTATTGAATGTTAAACTTTTAATATCTTTTTGAGAAAGAAATATTTCAAATTCAGATTCCAATATCTGTTTTAATTTTGTTGCCATTATAGAATCCATTCCTAATTGAGGCAAAGTCCAGTAAAGGCTTATGCTTTTCAAATCTTTGATACCTGAAAAGAAAGTTGATGTTTTGTAGACATATGTATGATCAAGAATATTTTTTTCATGGCACTTTTCCCGACGATATCGCACCAAAAGTTTTTGGCTTCAACAAAAATGACAAAACCTCAATTCAGATTTCAGAGATTTTTTTTAGGAATTTTGACAATTTTTTTTCAAATTGAGATAATGGCAATTTTCCACTTTCTGAAAAATCGCGCAAGCATATGATATTTTCCAAGGTGTTGAGACTTGAGGGAAACAGCAATGTCAGAAGGTATCGATTGGGGGGGGGGGAGAGCAAAGAACCTGAAATTTCCAGCTGAGCAGCATAAATCTCCCAACTGGTCAAATTTCATAGATTTTAGGACGATGGGGGGGGGGAGGGGAGGGGTGTTGCTGTTGTGGTATATTGGTCTATTTTAGATCAAGATAAGAGAGTTACAATCTCGTATCGATGATGTGGGCAAATTTCCCCTCCCCTATACAATTGATAAGCTTCGTACGTCTAGAATCGCGTTCATTTTTCTCAGTCAATACGTTTTTGCTCTCCGGCTTCTCCGGACCTTCCTTTTTATTTAATTTCTTATAATTTTCTATGTTGTTTCTTCTTGTTCACTATTATGGTGTGGTTCTATAATTTGAAAACATTTTTTATTTCAATCGCGATTAAAATGTTCAAAACGATGTTTTGAGTTTTGTTTTAGAAGATATGGGGTAAGTGTTTCTGGGTAATTATGGGATAGGGGTGTGTGGATTTGGGTTGTGAGCGTATAAATGTTTTGTGTACTTGGATTTTTGCTGTGTGTGACATTTTTTAAAATTTTTTTTTATCAAGAATGTAGTGAGATGTGACCTTCGGGTATATTCTTTCTTTTTCATGGGTTTTTATTTCACATGTGTGAATTTCCTCATCTAAATTCTCCCTCCCTCCTAGGTTTTGTCCGATGTCGGTCTTTTCTAGGTTTCCCTCTTTTTCTCCAAATTTCTGTTGAGCATGTGCTTGCAATCCAAATCCTTAAAAAAACGAGTAAAATATTTCCAAGCGTAATACGATGTATTACATGGCGATTTATTTTCTGGTATTCAAAAATATTCGATTCATGGGTTTTTGATAAGTTATGTGTGTGGGTGCTTTTTCCTTTGCGTGCGTTACTGACACGGCCAAGAGTAGCGAAGCCAGACAAGTCGATACTTTTGGCCGCGTTGCGGCTAAAATGTAAGCTGTGCGGCTAGCCGCAATGAAAAAAAGTCGATCTAAAAACTGGCTGTACGGCTATCCGCGTTTGGCCATGCCACAGCCTAAAGTATATCAGTTTGATACTCTTGGATGCGGCACGGACAAACGGCTAGCTATACAGCCAATTTTTAGATCGACTTTTCCATTGTGGCCATCTGTGTGGCTAGTGGTACGACTTAGCAGCGCTCCATCTCAGAAACAACATCAAAATCTATATTCTGAGACTAAAATTTTGCTAATCATTTTGAGTCTGAAAATGGCCATCATCTTGGCAATCGCACCAGCTACAGCTAAATCAACATCAGCGATTAATTCCCCAGTCCCATACCTGTACCTATTAAAATGGAAACTTACCTAAAATATCGGCTGCCACATCTAACACATTCGTAAAATGCTGATATTTTTCAGCCACGATCAAACTTTCAACCACTGAATTTGGTTGCTTCATAAATGAATCCAAAATTTCCAAACATGAGTCAATTTTTTGTTGCAAAAGTCCACCTGATGATACATCGATGATGGATATTATTAACATCAACTTCTCAAAACATAAGCTTAGGCACCTATCCACAATTAATTCATGTGAGCATTTGGAAATCCATATAAATAACAAACTAACCAATGACGACGGTCTTATTTTCATCCACCATATCAGCCACTATACCAACATCACCCACAGCACCCCACTGAATAGCTAATGCTGGTAAATTGTCTTCTTTTCTTGATTCGCAAATTCTCTCCATAACTGAATTGAACATTCCATAGTTTGTTTGTGCAGCATTTCCACGTCCGCAAACTACACTGGAAAACACAACAAAATGCTCCAAAGCTGGGCACATTATTCTGGATACTTTATCTAGATGAACTGTGGCTATCGCTTTTGGGCCAGCAGATTCTTCAAATAAGTCTGTTGTTTGTTGGGCGAATGGTTTATCTCGCAGAAGCTATGGAATGAAATTGTGAAGATCATCAGGTTTATGTGATATTTCATATTGTATGGCGTAAAGTTCCTTAGGTACTTACTACGGCAAGGTTGAATATTCCTGTTACTGGACCCAAGCTATTGGCAAATGTTAGAAGACATTTCACTCCAGTTTCTGTCATTATATCATTCGTATCGATCAATACATCAACTCCGTATGATTTCCATTGTTGAATTTTGAATTCATGATATCCGTTGCTTATCCCAGTTTGAGAGGAAAGAATCATTTTCCTTGCTCCGCGTAAGATAAGCCAATCAGCAAGTTCCATTCCAAATCCACCTAAACCTCCTGAAAAAAAAAAAACAAAAAACAAATCGCGTTCAATTCGAGAATGTTTTTCTTCAGTAAGGAGATACTTATATCTGAGCTTTGAATGTCAAATACAAACCTATAATTATGTGAACTTGATTTTCTTCACACATCACTCTTGGGTAGGCATCTACATATAATGGCAATGGTTTGCATTTGATATCGCTTTCTTCATCTCGTATCTTAATAAGTACCTTTCCAATATGCTTTCCAGCTGCCATATACCTTAAAATTCAATGAATAACGAATGAAAATAAAATAGGTACCTACTTTTGATTTTTCAAATTGTTTTTAAATGGAGTATACAGATAAGACACTTTCTGTCATAAAATTTGACAATTTTTTTGAATATTTTTTGTTTTTTCCTTCGAGTGTGAAGAACATGCAACTTTGGGATTTTGTTTTTTTTTTGTAAATTGTAAGTTGATTTTATTTTCTCTTTTTAAAAAATTATGGATGATTGCCAATTCTGTAATTCTTCTTTTTTTTGTGCAGTCATCTAAGTATTTTATTATTTCAAGTGTTTGACTGATTTACTAATAAAAATTTATCAACAAGGTTTTGTAAAATTTTCACAAACACCTACCTTAAAGCAGATTCAGATTCTTCCGCTTTGAAAATGGTTCGTTGCAATGGTTTCACCACCCTCGAATCGATCAATTCTTGCATTTTGCTATGAAAAAATAATCTATCTTCAACAGAAGCTCGCATAAAGCAATCAAACATCACGTTGTGGAAACTGACAGCTTTCAAGAAATTACGAGTATAGGCGTCTATAAATGAATACTAAGGTCATTAGATTTAATATCCGACTGGAAAATTTTTCTAACGGAATAGCTCACCAATCGAAGTATTCTCAGACATATTATATTTCCCAATTTCTAAAAATTTTCCTCGTTCAGCAACGCAACGTAATGAGGCGTGAAATGTTTCTTCTGATAACGAGTTTACTAGTAGATCAACACCTTTACCATTGGTCTGTTGCATTACCATTTTTTCAAACGAAGTGTCCCTAGAACTTCCTATTTGTGTTTTGGGAATCTGTCGTCATAGTTATACAAATATTGGATAACAATGCATTATCAGTTTTGTATGAAAATTCAATTTTATGATACCTACTTGCGGAAAATTTTTCCTGATATAGTCTACTTTCTCCTGAGTACTCGCTGTTGTAAAAATATTACATTCGTAATGAATACAAATATGTATACAGGATAGTCCTATACCACTAGTGCCTGCATGAATGAGAACAGATTGCCCCCTTCGTATCTGCCCATGTATTAGTAATGCTAGAACAGCCTACAACAAAATCGAATTTCTTTTGTATGAATATTTGTACAAAAATGAATTAAAATTATTAGTACCTACTCACAGTTGCATAAGTTACTGGAATAGTTGCTGCTTCTTCTAGGGTCATGTAGTCTGGCACCTTCCATCGCATGAATGGGTCACTAAATACAAGCGTACTAACAGAGTTGGTCTGAGTTATAGCCATATAGCGTTCACCATTCTCATTTTTCCCACTAACTTCAAAACCTAGAGTTTCCTCCTTTCGTTGACCCAGGAAAAAACATCAGAAAGAGAAATAATGCGGAATATTTCCACACAACACTGAGGTTTCAAAAATATTTACCTCTTTGACACGTGATTTGAAAACATCCATCACTGATACTTTTCCAGTTGCTAAAACAATGTCACGGAAGTTGAGAGCTGCGTAGTACACACGAATGAGTGAATCATCTTTTTTGTAGCTGTTGAAAAGATTGCAAATAGATAGGTATCTAACTCTTCTAATATCATGGCAATACTGTGAAATGTCAGCCTACTTGATTGGATTAATGGGTCCTTCAACCCATTTCAATGTCGATAAATCTCCTCGTATGGCTACTTTAGCAAAGCCATGAAGACATTTTTGTTTACTTAATGGTTCAATTGGTAAATGGCGATAAGTACCCCATGCTCCATTTTTATAAACATTATGAGAAAAATTCTTGAAAAATTGTTTTTTATAGAATGGATTGTTGAGTGAAAAATCAGGTGCATCTTTATCCATTATAAAGAAACAACTGAAAAGCGAATTCGAATTATTGAATTATTTGAAATGTTTTCAGCTGAACGAGAATACATTGTCAGGATGGGCAGTATTAGTTGACCTTTGACTGAAGCTAGAAGCCACACGACATGATCGATAGCACATGATGTAAAAAGTGGTGCAGTGATCGATGTCATGTGACAGATGAAGCATACTACGTGATGTAGGTCAACAATTTTCATCAGGTATGTTAATTTTATTCATGTTTTACCGAAAAATATCATCATCGTATTCTTTTCTGATACTGTTGAAAAATCCTAAAATTCCGCTAAAAATGTCGTTTTCTGCATATATCACCATTTTTTGATTCCTTTCAACATCAATCTGATCAATCGCTTTTTGCATTTCTGATATCCACGAAAACGAAAAACTATCTATTTTAAAAATGATGGGATTTGTTTCAAGATGAACTATTTGTTTCTAAAAGTTGAAAACTGTGTTTAATACGATTCTTAGATCTATAAAATATGATATTGTGCTTATTTTTCAAATTTTATTCCTGTACTTACTTTACGCAAAAGTATTATATATTCATTGCCAACATCACGACTGAAACATATATCCAAATTTAAATTTTTTAACGATTTTTCATCAAAAGCTTGTTCCCTGGTGATTATAAAAGCATTATCTTTCAAAGCGTCGAGAAGTTGAGGCAATTGCTGAAAAACAGATGGAAAATAAGTGGGCTGAGTGATGGGAAAAATGTATTTCTAGATAAGATAGCTTTGATGGCAGTGCTCATAATACAAATACTTGTTGCCGCATTGGATAAGTCAATTTTCATTTTTTGCCGAATTTTTAATTAGAAATCGACGGCTATTGGGTTAGGCCCCGATTTGAAGTACGTGGGTGGGACCACTTTTAATCATATTTCTGGACGTTTCGAGCATAAATAAGACGATTGAGTGTGTCATACTTACATTTTTTTTACTCAATATGTTTGAAATAATTATCATGGAAAGATTTTTAGTTGCTTGTAAATTTTGTTTTAGTAATTTCACTTCATTCAAATTTGTCAGTTCAATGTCTGGTTCATTTTCTATCAATACAGAAACATCAGCCTGAAAAAGAATATATCCAAATAAGTACCATACTTACGTGTATGCATATTCTAATTGATACTTCTTTCATGAAGCTTTATTTGTATGCGTTAGGTACTTGCTTGAATTATAGGCCAATCCTCTAAGGCGCTAAGAATGTGATTTGAAATTAATTCGTCTGTGTTCGTTTGCTTGTCCAACAGTTGTACACTCCTTATCTTCGATACTTGTAAATTCTCTATTACTATATTGGTGCACAGACGAATCGCAGTTTTCAGTTTTGATGGCTGTACAATAAATATAGGTTGAATTAATGCTATCTTTAAACAGGGAAACTGTCTTTAGAATCATTTTTTTTTTTACTTCACTACTGAAATTAGGAACAAATTGGTATTTTTCAAGCACAGCGTTTTTGAATTCCCTTGGGCGAGATATTCCACTTAATTTTAAGCCATAGATTTGTACACCTCCGGATTGCAATGCAGAACAGCTTTTATCATAGTATGCGGGAAATTCTGAAAGAAAAGAGATACATTGGATATTCTTCTCTTCTTTGCATAAGATCTCATAGGCATTTCATCAGTCATCTTATACAAACCGGGGTTCTCCCTATCTAGTGTATCCAATATTTCATAATGTTTCATGGGATCTATAATCATTTTCCTTATAAAAGTTGCCAAGGTCAATTCCGATGTGTCCTGTGTTAGTATGTGTAAATGCGCCAACGAATCCATGAAGGTGGCAAAATTATTACTCCATCTAAGTTTTCCAATTGTGCCTTAGATAAAAAATTGAATGAGTTGAATTCTCGATACTATGAAAAATTGTTCCTGATGTAGGTGAAATTACCTTCACTATTGGCACTCATGAGGTTTCTGAAAAGACCTTGGTATTGAAAACCCTTTAAACGCAAAACTTTATAAATATCTTTATCATTCATTTGCAATTCGCCGTTTGGAAAAGTTTTGCAGTCAGAGAGTGAGGCTTCAAAATCAGAATTTTTTTGAATGTAGACTCGTCCTTTCGCAACTACGGCATCTTGTTCAGTTATTTTAAAGTTACCAGTATCTTGTTGTATTGAAGTATGAAATCTGATATCTTTTGTAATCACCAAGATTTATATTTAGTAAAATGCTGAAATTTTCTATCGAAGTGAAGAAAAATTAATTTCACCTTGTCCTAGGATATAAGTTGCTCTGAGAAATCGCACATTTTCAAATACGACAGCCGTTTCAAGTTGTGATTTTCCATGCATAATTGCCATCGATTCCCAAATTAAATTCTGAAAATGGTTCCATCAAGTAGCTCAATAGCTGATTGCGGATTAATAAACTTGATGAATTATGTGAGGTCTACTTACCAAGTATTCTACACCTGGAAATACTGCTCTGCCGTCGATGACATGACCGGTTAAGAATTCATATTCTTCAGATTTCACATCAATGGTGAAGGATCGTTCTCCTGGGATCACTGTATTTTCATCTTCACGAGGAACATACCATTCTTCGTCGTGTTTCCATCGTACTAAAGGAGCGATCATTGGAGTACCCTTGCTGACTGGGAACTCAACCTGAGGGTATAAATTCACGATTTTTGGATCTATGCCATTGATGTATAATCTGTGGAGAAACATTGAAAATATTAGAATGAATGATTTTGTTAACGCAAAAAGAAAATGTAAATCGATTTTGCAATTTCCACTCCCCTTTTTCGAAGTTCTATGTTGTCAATGATGATTAAATACAATAGATATTCACTTACTTTCCAATGGAATTTAGGAAATATATCACATTATCTTCATGATGTCTAGAAGATAAACTGAATTTTTTCACAGTAGAGGGTAACGATTGATTCAAAATTGTTTGTAAAAGTCCATGCGGTGCTATTTCAATCACCAAAGCGTTGCTGGGAATATTTCGTGCTCCTTGCGCAAAATACACTGGGTTGAGAAAATTATTCGTGTAGTATTCGCCAGAGACGTATTTCACTTTGTCAGTGTCCCATTCATTTTGTGGAGCAGAAGTACAAATCCATTTTTCTGAACGTAGTCGAGGACTTGTTATTACCTAAGGATTTCATCAGTTAATAGAAAAATGATAATGTTGATGAAAAGATATTTGAGATTCAAGTGCCAACTGGAAAATTCAACTTTCTTTTTTCAAATGAGATAATAATCCAGGACCCGCTCGTGATATATATCTGCTGTGAAATGCTCTACCACAAGTGTTTACTGTACGAACCAATGTATCCTTGGATTGAATACTTTTCATGTAGTTTTTCACAACTTCAGCTGGTCCAGATATTGTATAATTGTTCTCAGTGTTGTGGCAAGCAATATCAATTTCGGGTGGAAGACTTTTATTAAGGTCATCAAGTTGTTGACCTACAGAAAACAGATAAGAAGGCGAGTGTCGGAAGAACAAACATCGATATTCACAAAAGCAAGATTGTAGAATAGTGCTAAAAATGTATTTACCTATAACAGCCATCATTCCATCTCCAAATTCAGGTGTCATGAGAGCTAATCCTCGATAGTACGCCACCAGTACTGCTTGCTCAGCAGTCAGACAACCCTCTGCATAACCACATGCTATTTCTCCTACAGAATGGCCAATAATTCCATCCGGTATGATTTCCATTATATTCAAGACATCAATTAGTGCCACCTAAGCAAATGAACAAAAATAAACAGCTGTTCAGAAAATTAAAGGTACACATGTTGGTTCATTGTTTGGTAACGAACCTGTATGGATATTATTCCAACAAATGAATGTAATACATTGTTAAAAATTTGTGGATCATCGTCTGTTATAATTTTCATCAAATCTAAGTCTTTGCTTTCCAAGATTTCGTGACATTTTCGAATGGACTTTGCAAAAATGGGAATTTGCAGGAGATCTTTACCCATACCAGGCCATTGGCATCCCACCCCAGAAAAAACAAACCATAATGGACGTTTCTCCTCCGAAATATTCTGAAAATATAAATACCCTATTACCTCTTGGTCAATTTTGAGGTAATACACCTAATTATGATTTTTCATATTCAAACCTGTACACTTTTTATCGATTCTTTTCCTTCTGGTTTTATGAAATATCCCCTATAAAGATGTCCACCAATTGTGTTACGGAATATTTCTCTCATCAATTGAATGTATTCATTATTCCAATGATTGCCTTCCAACTAGAAACAATCAGTGCTATGAATTCTAACTTGACTGGCGAGAATATCAACCAGTTCTTAATAATATGCATGCTTACATCGGTTGCCAAAACATTGACTGCTTCTTCTGTGCGCCCAGATAAAAGCACAAGTTGATGTAATTTCGAATTTTTCAAGTTCTTTTTGTTTTTCTGTCCATTATATGGACTGATTAGAACATGAGCATTTGCTCCACCGATACCGAATGCATTAATTGCAAAATATTCACCACTACATGGAGTAGCTCGAGTAATCACCTGAAAAATTGAAGTATCTAGGTATCTTGGGAGAAGTTTTTGTGGCTTAGTCGTTAGTCCGTATTTTTTTTCAATTTGTGCAATTAATGATGAATTATTGCTCAACTTACTTCTATGTTACCATTTTGAAAAGCAGGAATTTTTGGATTCAATTTTGTTAGATTTATATTCGGTGGAATTAGTCCAGTTTCAAATGAAATGATCATTTTCACCAATGAACATAAACCAGCACATGCCTCTCCATGACCCATGTTTGATTTAACCGAACCAATTTTCAAAACATCGATGCGATCATTGCAAAAAAAATCTTCAATCGCGTTCACTTCAACTATATCGCCAGCCTGAAAATATTTAACAAGAATAAATGAGTGAAAATGGTGCGCAGATCATTATGTAGATAGGTACAATATTTTTACGTACTCTTGTGCCTGTTCCATGTGCTTCGATATATGACACAGATTTCGGGCTCACACCGATGTCCTTATAAAATTTTTCATATAGTCGAATGTGTGACTCTCCAGATGGAAAGAAGAGACCTTCCTCCTTGTATCCATCACAGTTGGTGCTGGCATGGATGATGTTGGCGTAAACCCTTCTAGCATCTTGTTCTTTCTGCAAGAACAACATTACAACTGCCTCTCCTCGAACAAATCCATCAGCTGTTAACAAAAAATGTA
>FIZU01037618.1:0-12039 GCA_900064475.1 Pseudococcus longispinus
AAAATGAAAATTCGTGATATTTTTGAAAAAATTTCGTGCTATTTCAAAATTTTTCTGTGACCCCCCCCCCCCGCTCCTTTCAACAATTATACATTGTGTGTACTTTTCAGAATTTTTTATGCAAAGAGAGGGAGGAGAAAAAAACTCAAAAAACCTTGAAAATAAATTTGCTCCATACGTTCAAAGGCTGAAATTTCATAATTTTTTCTAACATTTCTGTCGTCAAGAAGGTCAAAACCCCCACCTCCTTCCCCATATACTACTGATTCAAAGGACAGCTGATTTGGCAAAAAATGTTCGATTTCATGTAAAATATCAATTGCTTAGAACTTTGTTAAAAAGATGGATAAATTTCTTGAGCCCAAGCAAAGTGAGGTCGAAAATTTTTCCAAAAAAATCTTTCAAAGCTGAAATTTTGAATTTCTTTCAATTTAAATTTCAATTGAAGGAATATTTTTGAAAACACACTTCAACATTTGATCAGTTTTATCAAAATTTCGTGCCTTTTGGTCACATTTCGTGCTCATTTTATGAATTTGTGCTTTTCGTGCCCGATAGACACCCTATGAAGTCAAGCTGGTGTACGAGTTCACTTTCCCCAGTAAAAGTTAGAATTTCATACAGGAAATAGGATCGAATCAAACTTATCACATTAATTTTCCTGCGTGAAATTTGCTATTAATTGAAAAAAAATTGCATTCATCTATTCACCCTTGAAGCGGAAGAGATATGATTCAAAAATTAAAATTTTCCCCCCTTTCATAATTGCCATTTTCTCTTGATCATTAACCAGAAAGTCTAAAATCACCCGATAAAATGTAAAAATCAGTGGAAATATGAAACTTTTTCAAGTCTGAAAAAATCTGACAAAATGTCTGAAAGTTCGCGTTAGGTTGAAAGCTTTCTGTCAATATTTTTATTTGAATTTGTCTTGAAATTTTCCAAGTCCTACAAAGTTGAAATTTTTCATGTCCAAAAATTCATTTCAATTCTTAAAAATTTTCCAAGTCCAAAAAAGTCAGACGAAATGAAAGTCCAAGAAGTCTGCCAGACAAAAAATGTCGGAAAATTACCCGGATTTCTAAACTTTTTCAAGTTCAAAAAGGTTTGAATTGTTTGTCTGACAAAATGTCTAAAAGTCAGCATTATCTCTAAAATTTTTCAAGTCCAAAAAGTCAGTGGAAATTTGAAAATTTTTTCAAGGCCAAAAAGTCTAACAAAATATTAAAATGATCAAAAAAATTTCAAGTCCAAGAAGCCGCAGAAAAATTTTTTGAGGTTCCAAAAAGAGATGAAAATTCTAAGATTTTCTCAAATCAAAGTCCAAAAATGTGCTCTCTGAAAATTTTCAAGCCTAAAAATCGAATGTTTCCCAAACTGCCTAAAAGTCAGCGAGATCTATAAACATTTTCAAGTCCAAAAGTCACAGAAAATTTTTTGAAGTTCCGAAAAGAGATGAAGATTTAAAGATTTTCTAAATTTCAAGTCCAAAAAATGTGTTCTCTGAAAATTTTCGAGCATAAAAATCCAATGTTAGACAAATTTTCTAAAAATCAGCGTCATCTACAAAATTTTTCAAGCCTAAAAAGTGGTTTAAAATTTGAAAACAAATTTCAATTCCAGAAAGTGTATTGTCTAACAAATGTCTAAAAATCATCGAATCGAAATTTTTCCACGTTCAAAAAGTCTATTGCCCACGTAAAATTTTTCCAAGTCGAAAAAGTCTGAATTTTTTCCAAGGCCGAAAAATCGTTAAAAAACTAAAAAAATTTCAAAGTTGAGAAATGCTAAAATAACTTATCAAAATTATAGTCTCTGAAATTTTTCAAGTCCACAAAAGTTTGACAAAAACAAAATGTCTAAAAGCCATCGTCAGGGAATTGGGTCACGTTCCTCACAGATTTTGCCATAGTAAAAGCATATCCTAAGCTCAAACAAAATGAAGAGATTGTAAAGGGATTTTCCATTCGGACTGAAAATTTGCACAGAAAATCAGCATTCAAATACAAAATTCGCCAATGTTTTTTGAAAAATTACGATTCATGTGCTAGAATAAAAGTAAGGGTAGAAATTTCATGCCCCCCCCCCCTACACTCTGAAAATTCCTTGCAAGCGAAGCGAGGGACAAAAAATTGTCATCTTTATCTTGATCTCAAGACAAGAATCAAAGATGAAAATTTTGAGAGATGATTGCTAAGGTGTAAGATTTTTTCGAAAATTGCTGTTGAGCCAAATTGTACAGATATTTTTTATATTCCAGTTCAAAAAATACAGCGAATGAAAATTTTTCCTCAAAAATATTCACTGAATATTGTACAAACCAGAATTTGACCAAATTTTACCCATTTCTCCAAATACAAATACAATATTAAGTACATAATTTTTTCAAAAATTGTTGTTGAAAGTATGAAAATTTTTTAAAGCAGATTTCCTGTTGTTTTTTAAGGAATAAAAGTATGAAAATTTTCAATTTTGGGTCATTTTAGACCGTGAAAATCTTAATTACAAATTCAAAATTTCAACCTCTTTTTTTTAAATTGCAATTGCACAGAAATTAAAATTTTTCAGTGCATTTTGACATGAATATGTCTTATGGCAAGGGAGGGGGGGGGGGGTCCTGAAAATTTTTTCCATTTTTCGTGTCCATTTCTGAGTCGCGTTTTTTAAATTTTTTAATATTTTATGAAAGTTTTGAAAACTTACACATTTCCTTACCCAAATGATTTTTTGGACTTAGAAAAATTCATATTGTTTCAAAATTTGACTTTTAAATTATTTTGTCAGATAGGACTTTTGAAAACTTGTATAAATTTAAAAAAAAATCGATCTCTGATAACTTATGAAGTGTAAAAAAAATATTATAATTTCTGACAAAATAATCTAAGTCAATGAGTCACAAAATGTTATTGAACTCTGTAAAAAATTTTCATTTTTTTCAATTCAAGGCAAATCTCACACAGGAAAACCAAAGTAGTTAATTTTAACTCAATCCTATTTTCTGTGTGAAATTTCAATTTTCCTTGGTGAAAATGACCTGCGCCCTAACTCGACTTCAATCTACATGATGCAATAAAAATTTTCAAATTTCATCAATCAGATGTTAAAGTGTCATAATAATAGCTTAATACTCCAATTTCCCCTATACCAGAACCAAAAGACCCTCATCATCTTACAATACAACAAACATGACAACACCTCATTTTCCTGATCTCTTCACCGCATCAATATTCGCACACTTCAATCAACTTCCAGAATGCACCTCGACGACCTTCAACGTCTTCAGAATGATACCGGTGACACGTTGACACGTATTCTTTCACCCGGAATTCCCTTTTCATAAATCAATGCGATACAATCCACAACACTAAATCCAGTTCCACATGCGAACTTCTCAGCCTCTTAAATTTATTCTACCCCAGACTCTCATAAAATCAATTTTTGGCACAAGAAGCAGTTCCAAGTTCTGAACCTCGATGACCATACGAATTCTAAACCACGATCGTTTAAACAAAATCGAACCAAGTGCTCGAAATACCACACTATTAACTAATCCAACAATGATGTCGACGTCGTAAGAATATGCGACTGTTTTACACTCTAGGCCAAAAAGCAGATTACATAAACCACTTATTACGAGTATCATTTCCAACTCTCGAGGAAGTTTTTATTGTTTATTTTTTCACGTGCTGTATTTTATTTATACGCAACAGTCTACGATTCGGATTCCGAATCGCCGGTTCGCCTTATTTTCATTATTTCTTTACGTCGCCATCGAGCTACGTACACGATCGTAAAACTATATTATTTTTAATTCGAACGTGCGTATGAAAATGATAATTGCAGATAAGTAAACACATCCACGTCACCTACAAACCAACATTACGCGAATACCTCGATTATGTAAGATCGGTTCGCCGGTGTTGCCGGTGCACTGTGTAATTGCCAAAATATTGGAATTACATTTTTATACCTACTCTCGGCTCGCATTATCCAATTAAATCTCCGGTCTCATCAACGATATCACGGGTCGTTTAAGATGAAATAACACCATATACATAACATAACGTACCTCTATATACCTACAGCAGATGCGGCGTGGCACTATATTGTTCGGTGCAATTTTTTTTTAAGCCCGCGCTAAAAAATCTCATTATAAAATTTCACGTGTCTACGAAAAGAATAGAGCTCTGTGGTATGTGGTGTGAATTTTTGTGCAGACGAAATAGCGACGCGAATGAAATTGTGTAATTATGCCGGCGTAAACCTGGGAGTTTTTTTTGGACTGGGTCAATGGTTATGATGGCGAAGGTGAAGAGGATGTTACAAATTATATGTGATGTACTTCGATATGTGGCGTCGTCTCGCGATGTGGTACAATGTGCTGGTGCTGGGGAGTGTCCGCCGGCGTGTGGATATGAAATTGAAAGTTATATACGATGGGTTGAAGATGAGGTTGGGATTGGATCAAGTTGTGGTTTGTAGTTGGGTTCGTTTTCTTGGGAAATTTTACGAAAATTTGACTCTAGGTTGTCATCATGTATATTACAATTTTTTAAAATTTTCCAATCTACATAGGATCATTATGAATCAGCTGATTTCATAATCAGTAATCACGAATTGAATAAATCGATTAAAATGAATTTAAAATTGATCTTCATTCTCGGAATTTCATAAAAACATGCAAACACACCAAAAAAATATTCATAGGAGTCAAATGAGAGACAGAAAGATTTATATCTAAGCAGATTTTTCTCTCAATCTCCAGATATTCGAAGGTTCAGGCACCTTCAACGAATAATTTGACAATTTTTAATGGATATGGCTATTTTCTAGAAAGGGGATGATGAAAATACTCAATTCTGCAGCTTTAGCCACGTAAAAGAAATGTGAAAACAGAACAGATTCCTGATGACTTGAAATTTTAGAAGTTTGAATTGACTAAATCCCATGTGTCACCTGGCTAAAAATATCCAAATTGAAAGCTAGAGATCTTATGCAGTGAACAGGCATCGTAACTGAATCTTTTCAAAAAAAATCAACGATAAATTAACCAACCAAAAGCCAATTTTAATGATTTTTGACATAGATACGTCGTATTATGGCTGAAGGTCAGAAAAAATTCTATTCTACACTTTGGCAAAGTGATGGGCAGATCCACTCCCAAAAAATTTAGATCCAGATCTATCAAGTAATTTTTTTAGATCCAGATCAGATCGGATCCAACACAAAACATCGGATCTAAAGATCCAAAGATCAAATTTATAAATTTTAAGGATCTTTTATTTAATGATCCTCAAAATATAGATCTTTAGATCCGAAAATCTTTTCTCAATTTTTTGTTTCAAATTTAAACTAACCTTTGAACGAGTACCTAAGGGTTAATAACATGAAATTTGAAATAGATCTTTTTTGGATTTTTTTTTGAAATCGAGAAGATCTATCGAGAAGATCTAAAGGTTATAGATCAGATCTACAAATTACAAAGCATCTGAATCATAGATCCGGATTTTTAGATCCAAAGATCCTCGGATCTGTCCATCACTGCTTTTTGGCATCGTAAAACTTTACTACCTTGGATGACTTTTTGGACTTGAAAAATTTCAGACGGTAAAAGTGGTTCAAACAAGGTAAAAATTGTGAGAAATTTTCATAATCATTTAAAATATGATCACATCGGGAGAAAAAATCATAAAAGTTGTTTAAAATGTTGAAACTGTAAAAAAATTGCATAAAAATTAGAGCAAATATTGCAAAAAGTGTTTAAAATGTGATATAACTGTTTGAAATTGTTGTGAGAATTGATCAACATATCGTAGAAATGGCTCTAAAATAATGAAAACTGTCAAAAATCTTGAAAAAAATCCCAAAATTTTCACAAAAACTATTCAACATATAAAAAAGCGTGACAATCGTCGAAATTGTTAAAATGATCAAAATGCTAACAAAAATCAGTAAAAAATGTCCAAAAAATCATAAAAATTCTCAAAAATTTCACAAAAATTGATAAAAAAATCTTAGAGATGACCAAAAATTTAATTATTTGAAATATGAAAAAAAGAACGAAAAAACATGGGAAGTCGTCAAAAATATAATAATTGTCGAAATTTTTAGAAAAAAAATTTCAAATGTTGTAAAAACGTTCAAAAAATCTTGAAAGTTGGTTAAAATGTTGAAACTGTAAAAAATTGCATAAAACTTACAGCAAATATCGCAAAAACTGCTCAAAATATGGTTCTAAAATAATGAAAACAGTCGAAAATCTTGTAAGAAATCTCAAAATATTCATAAAAATCATTCAACATATGGAAAAGTATGAAAATCGTTGAAAATGTTGTTAAAATTGTCAAAATGCTAACAAAAATCAGTAAAAAATGTCCAAAAAATCATGAAAATTTTCAAAAATTTCACAAAAATTGATAAAAAAATCTTAGAAATGACCAAAAATTCACGAAACCTAAAAAAAAATTTGTAAAAATAGTAAAATATTCACGTAAACTATTTGAAATATGGAAAAAAAGAACGAAAAAACATGAGAAGTCGTCAAAAATGTAATAATTGTCGAAATTTTTAGAAAAAATATTTCAAATGTTGTAAAAACGTTCAAAAAATCTTGAAAGTTGGTTAAAATGTTGAAACTGTAAAAAATTGCATAAAACTTACAGCAAATATCGCAAAAACTGTTCAAAATATGGTTCTAAAATAATGAAAACGGTCGAAAATCTTGTAAGAAATCTCAAAATTTTCATAAAAATCATCCAACATATGGAAAAGTATGAAAATCGTCGAAAATATTGTTAAAATTGTCAAAATGTTTTAAAAAAATCAGTAAAAAATACCCAAAAATCATGAAAATTGTCAAATATTCCATAAAAATTAATAAAAACATCGTAAAAATGGTCAAAAATCCACGAAAACTAAAAAAAAAATCGTAAAAATGGTAAAATTTTCATGTAAATTATTCAAAATATGAAAAAAAAAAAGATCAAAAATATAATAATTGTCGAAATTTTTACAAAAATTACTGCAAATATTGTAATAAAAAGGGTAAAAAAATCTTAAAATCTGTCGAAAGTATAATAAAACTGCTAAAATTTTCTCATTTTTCAAACTTTCGTGATTTTTTACCATTATTGCATCAATTTTTACTGATTTTCAAAAAAATGTGTAAATATTGCACCGTTTTTATGGTATTTTAAACACTCTTACAACACTTTCAAACGATAAGGAATCTTTTCACGATTTTTATGAGATTTCCAATGTTTTTCCTGATTTTTTTGACCATCAACACGAAAAAGTCCCCGTCATTTCCATACTACCCATGAAACTATACAACATAGAATATGCTTTTGCTGGTTGAAAATTTTTTACAGCCCAAAAAAGTATCACAAAATTTTTCAAAGTCAATAGAAATCTGAAAATTTTTCCAAATCCAAAAAAGTATGACATAATGTCTAAAAGTCACCGTGACGGAATTTCGTCAAGTTTTTCCGCGAGATTACCCAAAGCAAAAGCATATCTTATGTTAAAAAATTATAAATTTTTTTAAAATCAAATTAGAATATTTTTTCAATCATTTTATTGATTTTTTTCAACTTGAAATTCGTGAAAAAAGTGACTTCAAGCAACGTTTGACGAAAATAGTAACAAAAAGTAACCAGTTACGAAGCCTGCAGTGAAATTAAACCACCTACCTAATTTCCCTTCAAGTTCATTCTTTTTATCGGAAAAATATGTTCGACAATTTAATTACCTTTTACAAGGTTTCTAACAGAAATCAAAAAATCGAATTTACGATTTCTTGGTCTTATTTTGTGCAATTTTCTTCGTACTGTATTTCTTCAAAACCACTGTAAATGTAAGAAACTAAAAACCATACAAGTTGGTTCCCTAGTCATACATTTTCATGTTAAAAATATGAAAAAAGAACTTTCTATTGTACTCGTAATTATAAAAAAATCAATAAAAAAGAGAAAATTGGAACCCAATTATTGAACAAAAAAATATATTATTAAAATAAGGGTACCTAATTTCGTTTTTAAAATTTTTTTTAAAAACGTTCAACAATTCAACATTCAGAAATTTGATCCATTTTTACAGCAATTGAAGTAGAAAAAAACGTTCAATTGCACTTTTCTCTCTCAAAAAAAATTTTTTGCATGGGGCCCTTTCCAATGGACCCTTCAATTTTTTTTTTCAATTGAAATGAAATGTAGATTACGAGTATGAAAAACCAGAAGTCTTTTCATATTAGTAAATTTGGATCAAGATAACGTTAAAAAAAACCTTTCTAAGGCCTTGAATTGAAAAAGAAACCACTAAATAACCAAAATAACTATTGGAACACCCTGATTTCAAACAAATTTACATCAGAATGAATTCCCTACCATGAAAATCATAACAGAAAATGAAATTTCCCACGTTTTCATTCCAATCAAGTTGAAAATCGCAAATAAATTTGCAAAAATTTCTGATAATTCGATATCACTGATTTGAATTTCAGAAATTCCCAAATACCACAAATCAGTGTTGCCAACCGCCTTCTCAGAAAATCTTGAGATTTTGTTTTGAGGTTTCGTAAAATATCTTGAGATTTTTAATTTTGCAATGTGGGTATCGTTTTAAAGAGATTTTCACGCAGTTTTCAATAATTCAAGTTTTGGAGTTGTAAATTTGTAAAAATACTGTATTTTTGGGGGAAAAAAAACAAACATTTTTTTGACTCATATTTCAACTAATTTGGTAAATTGAAAAAAAAGACGATATTTTTTTTTTCAAATGTGAAAAAACATTAAAACAATAACATCGAAGAAAACATGACAAATTTAAAATAAAAACATAGTAATTTTCAGGTAATTTCGTAAAATTTAAAAAATCTTGAGATTTTTTGAAATATCTTGTAAATATCTTGAGATTCCTGAAATCTTGACAAAATCTTGTAAAGGCATGAAAAATCTTGAGATCTCAAGATAAATCCTAAGGGTTGGCAACGCTGAGTCCTCAATACGGCAGGTTAGGAAACTTTTAGTTGTAGGGGTGTTTCTCAAGATTTACATTTTACCTTCCATTTCATTTTTCAACAGCCCATTTCACTCCTCAAAATTACCCAAAAATTTTCAGAAGGGTGCATCGACATTGCCAAAATGTACCATTAAGAATACGTCTGTTTTCAGTGGGGTATTTTAGGGGGAGAGGGGTGCAGGGGGATCTGGACTTCCCTAGACGACTAAAATGTTGAAAAAATTACAAAATTTCAACTATTTAAGGCTTTTTTTGAAAAAATTTTCGCCCTCACGTGCTCGAGCTCAAATGCTCAAAAACTTTTCTTTTTGCGATAAAATAGGTAATCGATTTTTTCCTGCCTTGTCAACCAGCCCTCTCCCTCGAATCACTGTCTGGCAACTTGACGAGTCTATCAATTTTTACAATTTTATTCAAATTTCTTCCTTCGAAAAAGGATTCAATTAAATCTCAACAAATCTAACTCTCATTATCCCCCAAAAAAACTCTCTCGAGAACCACTCCACCATCCAACTCCTGAATTACCCTTCCACCTCCTCACATCATCTCTAATCCTCTACTTCAATCTACACACCTAAACAAAAAAACATATCACAAAACAACACAACACCATCAATATACACACCATGTACTTCTACATCTTACATTCCGTAGACCAACTTGTCCAGCACACCGCCATATACCATACATGCGCAAGCAGTAGTAAATTCAACAGGTTTGTTCACGTCGCTTCGGGTAAATAAACATTCATCAATCGGCGAATTAGCTTGGCAAGAGTTAAAGAACATGTTGCACCTGGTACTCGACTCTCTACCAAGATTGATGGCTTCATAAACGATAACAGTACACTATTAACAATACATAAGCATCTACGTAGGCGGCTCGAACAACCAAGAAGTGATACTAGCTTTTGACAGAGTTGATGTCTTATTTGATATAATTTGCTCGGACGAATTCTTCATTCATCGGATCATTTTCATTAAGCCTTCATTTCGTTCCTAATTTGATTTTTTTCCCCCTTCAAAATTGAAGAAATTCTTTTCAAATTGAACATCAGTCTCATCGGTAGATCGTTTGGAAACATTTATGGTACAAAAATGATCAATTTTTTTGCAATAATTTGACACACGATGTACCAATCAAACCTTGAGCATCGCACCGAGATAAAAAACCATCATCGCGAATACCTGCATCCTACAGCAATCGAGAAAACCCCCGTAATCGAATAATTATACGTCAAATAGGTACTCACCAATGAAACTTTGGCGAAATTCATATCGACTTAGAGAAATATACAACAAATAACGTAAAAAAAAAATCGAATTGCAAAATCACAATACTCGATCACGTCACTCTAAGTAACGAAAAAACTTTCGGAACTGCAAATCTCAGCACAGAGATAAACAAACGATGAAAACCACACCGCACAAATTCGTCAGCGTCACTTGTCCGGTGAAAAAAAAGATCGTATTGAATAAAGATATCTGAACAGCGTTGTACACGATACCGAAGCGCGTATTATTATGATAAAGACCGAGCGTACCTGTTTGTTCTTAACGAAATCCGGGCAGGGTGCGCGACTGGTAGGGGAAGGAAGATAAAATTATAGGAAATGTACTTTCACGGTCGCTCCATTCGTACGGAATAAAGACGCCGTGTCATGTGTATTTACTCTCTTTCTGCTTTGCCTATCACCACCTCTTTTTTTTTAAACACAATATAGTCGATATTTACCGAAAAAAAAAAACCACTCGGCGTAACGACCTTAGGAAAAAAGTGGTGCGGATTTGGGGATGCAGCTGAAATAATCAACTTGGAAATTTCAAGGTCGATGGTCGGAAATCGCGAACGTCTCTTTAATTGCCACTGTTTCTGGTATTAGTACTTCCACGCCAACAGCTGGCTATATACAGAGTGAGATATTAGCACATCTGGATGAAAAAAACCATCGCACTTCCTCAAAACTTCCTTCCTTCGGACTGCGTATTTTTATCTCATTTCTCTTCTTAGTCGTACGACCAACTCACGTTTTCCAATTATAGACTAATCATCGCGTTACTCACGAGAGAAACAACAGAGTTGGCTTTTAATTAATATAAGACGACGTCCTTTATCAATTATTCTCGTTATAATAACTCGTCGTCGTATTATTTTCTCGAATTCTTTTCTAATTACTACTCGATATAACGATAGCATTTCCCCCTTGGTTCTGGCTACACTTCAGGCATATTTTATTCTCGAGGCTAAAAAGCTCCAAAATGAACTCTTTTTTGAGAAGATAGTGCGGTATACAACGATGTCCGCAGATCCAAATACGTGACGTGTTAACGTAATTTCGAATTCGGGTTTCCGAAAATCTGCACATTGCCAACGAGATGAGCAAGCGATGCTGAAGGTTGTTTTGCATATTGATGGGGTCCTACGTGTATTATGCAGTTTGCTGCGTATAGGTAGGTATATACGAATACGATTTACAACTTATCATGTTCTGTTCTAGCCGCCATAACTGTCACGTCGTAACAGCGACGATAATTATTTATGAGATTACCCACACATATCGTATTATACGAGTACTTGTACTCTCTATAAATGATCTAAGCGCGAGGGAGATGAACGTATGTTGTGCACGTGGTACGCCCGCAACATGTCTTCGAAATTATCTCTACGCTGCATTGGAAAAATTTGCGGGGAGGGGAATAGAGGAAAAATTGACACGAGTGGTCTAGTGCGAGAGTGAGTGCCCTGAAATTTTACTCCATAAATATTTCGGAAAAGAAATGAAATCAGGAAGAGGGAGAAGAGGCAGTAAAACGGACTCGAAAAGAGAAAAATTCGACGTTGAATTTGAGATAAAAATATACCTACAGGGTGTCTAACAAAATTTTTCGAGAAAAAAGCTTGACTTGAATTGACCTTTTCGAATGACTTTTTTGACATTATTACAACCAAACCCCAAATTTTTTGACCCCCCCTTGTGTATATTCGTTTTAAAGGAAATTTCAAGCACTTTTTTGTCCCTCC
>FIZU01037619.1:0-13241 GCA_900064475.1 Pseudococcus longispinus
AAAATTTTGCATAACTTGAAAATTGAAGGAGTTATGAACCCTACAAATTTTCAAATCATTGTAGCTCCTTCAATTTCAGAGTTAGGCAAAACATGAATATAACTCATTTTGTAGAGCTTAGAAAGTTTAACAAGAAAGTTCAAAAACAAAGTGCCTACCTATATCATCAGTGGAGTTACAACGTTTTGAAACATCTTGTCCCTTCAAATCCTGGGGCCGGCAAACATGCATACACTTATGTAGTTTGGGTAGCTGCATCTCTGGTTTGCAGGCGGGACACTGCGACAGGAACAACCTGTAGAACTTTTCAAGCTCTACAAAATGAGTTCTATTTATGTTTCGCCCAATTGTGAAAATGAAAGAGGTACACTGTACAGTGATTTGAAAATTTGTAGGCTGTATAAGTCCTTCAATTTTTAAGTTGGACAGAATTTTGTTAATGCCTTTTTGAGCTCTACCAAATGAGCTCATGTTTTGCCCAAATCCAAATTTGAAAACACGATTTATTGTAAAGAGAAAATGAAATTTCAAGAAACTAAGCTTCTTTTCATATTTTAAATTATTATAGCTCCTTCAATTTTAGAATTAGGCAAAACATGAATACAACACATTTTATAGAACTTGAAAAGTTCTGCAAAAGAGTTTCAAAAAAAAATTGTCCATTTATATTATCAACGGAGTTATGACGTTTTGAAAAAATTAACATTATTAGTGTAACTTTGCCCTTTCAAATCGTGGGGTCGACAAATATGCATTCCTTCAAGTAATTTTAGTAGCTGCATCTCGGTTTGAAGGCGGTGCATTCCTACTGGAACACCCAGTACAGCAACTTAAACTCAACTCGTGTATGAAAGTTTCCAGACCCTCAGAAATGAAGGGGTAAATTTGACTATTGAAAACTCGAAAATTATGGTTATTTAACCTTTCTTAATGAATTGTAATTTTCAAAATTTGACAAGTGAGTTAAATTCGTTCAATTTATTTTGTAGAAATCGATTGAAAATTGTTACGAATTTTTCAAAGTAACTTGCAAATTGAAGAAGCTGCAAAACTTTTGAAAATTTGCATGCTTCGCAATTCCTTCAATTTTGAACTTGGGCAACATATGCAAAATACCTATTTTGTAGATTTTTTCATCTTCCATGAAACAAGCCGTGCGCATATGTTGCCTAAGTTCAAAATTGAAGGCGTGAAGAAGCTTGTATTTTTAAAAAAAAAATTAGCATTTGAAGAATGATGAATTGATGAGTTTAAAAATCAATCGTTTCGAGTTACGTACCTAATTTTCTCCTTCAATTCTAAGGGTTGGTGAACCTTCATACATGGATTCATTTCGAGTTGCTGCAGCTCCTTACAAGGTAAAATATTTAAATTTTGACGAAACTCTATACGAATTTCTAATCCCAATAAATTATAACGATGAGATTCTGCACCTACGTGAATTAAAACATGTAAAATCAAAATCAGTCCATCCATGAACCAAAGTAAACACGTATGAACTGTCCACTCGACGTATGTTGTTAAATTTTTCGTATATCTGCGGATGAGGAAAAAAGAGCATTATTTTACTCATTATTATCGATCATGAAAATATAAAACCACCGAATTAGTCACTTGTATAAATGTTGAAGATATTGTATCATTGATCTGACATCATCTTTCAACAATTCGTCTCGTTGTCCCAATGTTAATTTCGATCGAGATGGTTGTTCTCGAAATATATCTTGAAACCGTACATTAATTTGATTAATATGAGCTTCCAAATTGGACGTGATATATGCGATGAGGACCGTCGAGCATAGATAACAAAACGAACCCGGTGTCACCAACCAAATATGGACCAAGTTTTTGGTAATAATGCCGAAACCCGAATTCACCCTCCAGAATGTGATCGAATTCATCAAAAGGAAAAAATTCGGATCATTGGGATTCTCCGGATTCAACACGAAGAAACTAATCATCGGAGCTGCGAAAATAGCCATCGTGACTGTCAGCAATGCTTTCAACAGCGGTTTATACTTCTGAGCCATTATTCTTCTGGTGGAATCGCTGATGACATTCTTAGCAGCTAGATTTTGTCGAAGCTCATTCACCAAGAACATCAGTCGAGGTTGGTTCACTCGTGTGATATATTGCAAAACGTAGTATGTCGATACTCCGACCAAATAACACGAGAGTAAAATTCGATCTCTAAAGATTTGTGTATTGAATATAGCATGACTCACGAAACCAATGTAAACAAGCGCGTTGATGGATAATGCGACGATTAAATACGGTTCGTACTTGGCGTATTTTTTATTAGTGATTATTCCTGCGTTGAGGAGATACGCATCGATGGCTACGTTGATGTCTAATGAAAACATTTAGCGCGAATCTGCGAAACGAACAAATCGTACGTGTCGAATTAATCATATGGTACGTGTACCTTGTTGTGTTAAAATATGAAAAATATTTTTACTTTTTTGTTTTCTTCGCATGGAAAAACTTAGCGCTGGAGATGAATTTACAAATACGAATACTTATGACTCGGTTGGTGATGGATTAATTTTATATCGAATTGTGTCACATTGTCGGTGTGACTAAAACAGAAATGAACGTAATTTCGAATCGTGTTCGTATTTCCCTCGAGAGTCATTTCCTTTAAGCAAACAAAGCCTTGGGAAATTATTATTTAAATCTAAATTGAGAATCAATTTCCACTATGTGATGCCTATAAGCATATACGAGCGTTTTGTTTTTCCACTTACTAATTATCGACAATTAAAATTTGATGATGGTATTTGAATTATTGATAATTTTTGTAGAATGAGGTTGATTAGGTCGGCAAAAACCATCTTAGTAGCTCATTAAAATCGTCCATTAATGGAACTATTTCAATATACTTGTATACAATTCTGAATGGAAATGGATTTCGTTAATTTTTTATCGGATATTTTACTAAGTGATGTTTTGGAAAAATAATTACCTGTGAGAATACCTAATGAAATTGTCTATGTTGACTGGCGGATAAATGCATAACAAAAGAATATCAAAATAGGTCTAAAAATGAAAAAGTGGGTTTGCCAAAAGTTTGAAGTTGCTGGTATACTATCGAATAATGAAATTGAAGTACTTTTTTCTCTCAAGAAATTTCTGAGTACCTTCTGAAATGCTGCAGTTAAATGTGCTTACGATGAAAAATTTAATATATAATTATAATTTAAACCCGGGCCATAAAATCATGAAATAACTTCGTTCCATGTTTACAGTTTTTTTGACATTCCATCAAAATTTCAGTTTCTCTCACAAGAAAAAATTTTGAAATTTTATTTTTCTCATTTTTTTGTCATGAGAAATTCATTATTTTAAGTTTATATCGTTCTTTTAATTGAGAAAAATGACGACATTTTGATCGTTTGAGCCCAGAATTTGAAAATTTTTGAACCTTGATGTTTGATGACATAAGTATCTACTCGTCAAAAAGAAAACATTAAAAAAATGGTTCTAATCGGTCCATTGGGAGAGGCTGACGAACTGCCACAAGATTTTATTTTCAAAACAAAATTTGAAAAATTACGAAATTTTGACTTTTTGTGCCCCAAATATGGAAATTTGTTGACCTCGATGTTTGATAACATATCTACACAACGAAAGAAATATTTTGAAAAAAAAGTCAAAATCGGTTCATTGGTAGAGGCTAGAGAGTTGTCCAAAGTTTCTCCAAAATTCTCAATATACGATCGTATGTTCAGGGTATCCCGTTAGTAGTACACCGCCTTCAAACCAGAGATGCAGCTACCCAAACTGCCTAAGTATAGGCATGTTTGTTGACCCCAGATTTGAAGGGGCAAAGTTATGCACTAGTCCTGGCAGATGTTTCAAAACGTCGTAACTTCGCTGATTACATAGATAGGAAATTTTTTTTGAAACTTTCTTGTAGAACTTATCAATTTCTACAAAATGAGTTATATTCATGTTTTGCCTAACTCTGAGAATGAAGGAGCTACAATGATTTTAAAATTTGTAAGCTTCATAGCTCCTTCAATTTTCAATTTATGCAAAATTTTGTAAGAGACATTTTTTGTTGAAATTTTCGAGCTCTACACAAAAAGTGATATTCATATTTTGTCTAACTCCAAAATTGAAGGAGCTACAACCATTGGAAAGATGAAAGGAATCATTATTTTCTTAAAATTAAATTTTTTATTTTCAAAAATTTTTCAAAATGGTTTCTCAAATTTTCAATTTTAGAGTTGGGCAAAAAACCATTAGCTCATTTTGTAGAGCTCAAAAAGCTCAACAAAAAATGACTCCAACAAAATTTTGCATAACTTGAAAATTAAAGGCGTTATGGAGCCTGCAAATTTTCAAAATATTGTAACTCCTTCAATTTTAGAGTTCGACAAAACATGAATATGACTCATTAAAAATCACGTTTATGCCTAAATTCGATTGAAAGAAATTGTATCTACTTGTTAAAATTTTGTTCGAAGCGTTTGTTTGCAAAAACAAATTAATTTTTTTCAAACATTTTTTTTATTTAAAAAACTTATGAAAATGAAAATTTGGCCAAAAATGTGCAAAATAAAGTTAAAATATGTCAGAAATGCCCTGCAATTTCAAATGCCTAAAATATTCAAAATATGCAGTTGAGCAGGAATACGTGAAGTAAGCCTCAACAAATGGAGCTCATTTTTCAGATTATTTTCAACAAAAAAAATAGGTACCCACTCTAATAATTTTATTCAAAGTAAGAAAAGTAAAATGTTGATATAAGCTTTCAGTTTTTTTTTTGTTTGTTTTTTGAGAAATAGTCAATTTTTTGTATTTTTTTTCAATTCTTGGCGTTTCAACAGAAAGACATAAAATTGCCTTGGTAGGTATACCATTTTTTGAAATACTCTGCAACATTTTACGAATTTTTATTGAAATATCAGATTTTGAGACATTTTTCCATTTTTTTATTTGATATATTTGAAATTTTCCAATTGTCTTTCAACTGAAATTTTAGGTTGATTCATTCAGATATACTTTTTTTAAAAATTATTTCGTGTCACTTTTCAACTTTAATAATTTTTATTGAAATAATTCTTTTAAATTTTTATTTGTCATTTATTGAAATTTTTTAGTTGATTTTCATTGAATAATAAGTACCTTGTGACATATCTCTCAGATTTCAAAAATTTTTATCCATTGTCAAAATGTGATTTTTCAATTTATTACCTAATTATGTGTTGAATTTTTATGATTCTCAAAAATATATTTCATGGTTTTTTAATGAAATCAACAAGTTCTTAAAATATTTTTTAATTTTGTGAATAAGGCTGCCTCCAAAGTAATAGCAATCATTCTTGCAAAATTATCGTTTGAATATAAAAAATAAATGGCAAAAAATCAAGGCATTTTAAGAATTTTTCAAATTTTGAGAAAATTGAAATCGAGTAAACAAACCTAATGAGTGACTTTTCAATTCATCGTGAACTTTTTATTGAAAGAGGAATCAGATTTTGAGTCGAAATTGACTTTTCTGTTTCACTTCGATGTCTGATTGTCACAATCTGTCAAAGAATAACATTTCAGCTTTCATTGACTTTTTACCATTCTATTTTGAATTCTTCAATGGTTCAATTTTTATAATTCTCTTCACTTACTTTTAATAACAATATCAAATTTTGAGGAATTTTTCTCTCTCAAAATGTGACTTTTCAAGATTTCTCTGACTTTCTATCAAGTACCTAGATGTGTATTGAAATGTCAAAGTGTAAGATAACTTTTACCATTTTATTAAAATGTTTTGGGTACCTAATTTTTCAAAATTTTCGAATTTGTGATTTTTACGAGTAAATTCAGCTTTACTGAAATAGTATCAAACTGTGATATTTTTCATCTTTGAAAATTTTTACTTTTTTTAAAATAAGAAATCTTGGATTTTGCATTTTGGATTTTAATCTTCAAAATATCAATTTTTTATTTTCCACTTGAGATATGACATTTCACCAAAATTTATTTTTCTAAACTTTTGATGTCTTCATAAATTATGAAAAGTATTCGTATTTAATTAAATTTAGCTAAATTTCACATTATTAGAATGATAGGTATTTTTTCATTTGGAGAAATATAAATTGGTAGTAGGCTGAAGTGAAGATCATTTTACCAATAGTCTTAGTTCCAGTTCTTTTAAATTCATTAAATTTTCACCGAACAAATATTGTCATTGGATTTTGTCTTGAATTTTTTTACAATGGCGCTGTTTCATCTATTTATCTATCTACAAGACTAATTTGTCTGAAAATAATTTCAAATCCATAGAAAATATTTTATCGATCCATTTGTGGCTTCAAACAATTCAATTTTGAAAAAATCCAATGCAAAATTGGTTCAAAACATTTTAGCCGTTCGAAATTCCGTTTTAATTTAAACTTCGACAATTAAAATTAAAATGGGGTCGTATTGTTTGTTTAGGTGTTACGATGATAGGTACGTCGTCGACGTGTTTTTTTGTTTGTGTGTGCTTTTCGTTGGATTCTATACACTCAAGAGTATAAACGACAATAATCGTATCACTTCGATAGATCAATGACTAATAAGTCAATTTACGTTAATTGTCAGTCCAAGTTGCATTGGTCGTTTTTACGTCAATGTATGTACCCACAATTAAGTGATTATTTGTTTGAGCTAAATTATTTAGCGTTTATCATAATTTATCTGAAAAATTATCCCCCTCCATTTAGCAGAGCTCTTCCGGTAATTTAGGCGATATGAAAAGCATGTATAATTATCAACTTGGAGTATTTTTACACCATTAGTTAATACGTAAGTGTATGTATTTATCAAGTAGGGTTTCTTTTTTACATATTTCGCTATCAACGAATATTAAAATTTAGTGAACGAGTTGGCATCATCGTTCGTACATTGTAGTGTGTGGTCAAGAGTACATTTCATCGGACCAATCGCAGTTTCAAATCTTTGGTAAGTTTGAAATTTTTTCAAACGAACTGAATCCTATATCCATTCAGAATCTACAGCGTCGTATTTTTCAATGACGTGAATTTTTTTTTTCAACATCGTTATCAGGTGTTTGAGGTTTGTCATAACAGCGTTGGTACATTGTTTAGTCAAGTAAATGTGCAGTTGTGGTGTGTGTTGTGGTAAAATTTTGTCGTTTAAAGTTCAGGTAAAATTCTTTGAAAAGTTGTTTCGTATTGTTACTTATAAGTATATTTTTTATAAGCGGAATTCATTCTTCAACGAAAAATGAGTTCGTTTTGATTTTAAATTCTGTGTAATTTAGGTTCTTCATTTTAAATTTGCTGAAAGGCGAATCATAGGGTACTATGGAATGATGTTTCTCAATTTATTGCAATAAGAGGTATGAGTCGGGTTGTTAATAAAAAGTGTAGACTTATTTAGCTATTAATATACGGGATGACTTTGATAATGTCAGTGAACTTCAAGTTGTGGATTTTTTTTATCGTATGTGAAAGCTGCATCGTTAGAATGGCTTTGTAAACCTATTTACAATTTGAATTGGAGAACTAATGAAATATTAACCGTTTAATTTGTTCGTTGGGCGGGTGTATAGAACGTAATAGGGATAAGTAGGTGTTTAATGGATATCGTTACGTAATCGAGATGGTATTAATTTATGTGGAAGTGATGATTCAAGTTTTTTATTTTTTTCCAATTCGAAGGAAATTAAATTTAATTTTGAGCCATCAAAGATTTTATGATTTTAAAACCTTTTTTTCGATGTCCTGATCAATCACCAAAACGTCCCAGAACCTCATCTCTCCGCAACTTCCCAAAATGTGGACCCAAAGTGACCCCTTCGTTGTTTTTCGCTTTTAACTCTTCAAATATGCGTTCAAACAAAAAGTTGGTCATGACCAAAATTGAAATACATAAAATTTGCAACAAAAAAGATCATATTTATTTTTTTCGAAAATTGAACGGGTGGCGCAAAAACACATATCGAAATATACAGGATGAAAAAAATCGAGATTTTTCCTTATTTCCACAAAAAAGATTTATTATTGTCGCCGTTGAACTGTAGAAAAAAATGAATGAAGCTGGTTTGTAGGAAATTTTTCGTACTTCAACATTTATTTTAACTTTTTTTTGATTAGGGGCACAGCTGAAAAGTTATAGCCCAGTCAAATAAGGAAAGAAAATTGCATTTTGAGCCATTAAAGATTTTATGATTTTAAAATGTTCCTTTCGATGTCCTGATTAACCACCAAAAAGTCCTCGAACCTCACCCCTACACAACTCCCCCAAAAGTGGACCCAAAGTGCCCCCTTCGTTGTTTTTCGCTTGTAACTCTTCAAATATGCGTTTAAACAAAAATATGATTATGACTAAAATTGAAGTGCATAAAATTTCCAACAAAAAAGGTCATATTCATTTTTTTCGAAAAGTGAACGGGTGGCGCAAAAACACATATCAAAATATACAGGGTGAAAAAAATTAAGATTTCCCCTCAAAAGATATATTATTGTTGCCATTGAACTGTTGAAAAAAAATGAATGAAGCTTTTTTGTAGGAAATTTTACGTACTTCAACATTTATTTTAACTTTTTTTTGATTAGGGGCACAGCTGAAAAATTACGAGTATTTGAAAAAAGGGGGATTCACAGGTCTTCACATTTGAAACACATGGACGGATCGGAAGAGTGGGGATTTTTTTGGGGACTATGGTGTGCCATCATTTGCATACGTGTGGTCTCCCCCCCCTAATTATACCCTACTCGCGAAAAGGGATCGATTTTCATTTTTTTTCACCTTGTATATTTTGATGTTTGTTTTTGCGCCACCCGTTCACTTTTCGAAAAAAATGAATAGGACCTTTTTTGTTGCAAATTTCATGTACTTTAATTTTAGTTATGATAACTTTCTTGTTTAAGAGCATATGTTAAGAGTTACCAGCGAAAAACGACGAGAGGGTTATTTTAGATACACATTTAGGAGACTTTCGGAGGAGAGTGGTTCGGGGACTTCTTGGTGATCAATCAGGACACCGAAAAGAACATTTTAAAATCATAAAATCTTTGATGACTCAAAATGCAATTTGCTCCATTATTTTGCTCTAATTTTACTGAGCTGACATGAAATATGCCAAGTTCTGGTTTCTTAATCACGATACTGGAAATACATTCGATCAGTTCATTAAATCAACACAACTGTATAAAGATTGTTGATTACGTTGAAAATTTTCAAATCACGTAGGTACAATGAGATTGATTTTCCCGCTCGACTTTTATTAAGAGTGTAGATAAGTAGGTATTCTGCACACAGGGCTTTGTTCGTTATCAAATTTCAGTTTATCGTGTAACGACTTACCACGAACATGCAACGTTACGAGTTCTTAAAAGTTCAAAATATTATTTGCATTCCGCCTCGATAAGGATTCGTTTGAAAGCTGTTACGTGATATCAGCTGTCAATAAATTTGAAAAAAAAATCGAGAATTATCGGTTATTACTTAACGTTAAAAGAACGATATTTCTACAAACATTTCATCTTTTTCTTTTCTTCAAACCCGTGACATTTCTACGTGCTGTAAAACTTGGTAAAAATCGTCAATCTTGAATACCCTGTCTAATGATAACTTGTGTGTTGTATAATTTATCGCATGTTTTGTTAAGGAAATGTACGCTGTGTACTTTGGTGTTTCACCAACCATACGTATACGTGTGTTTACATGGTAGTTATTTTTTTAACAGTCGATGTCGAGTTCAATTTTGATAATAATGCGAGGAAGTTTCGATTTTAATTGTCAAGCTTTGTTATATTCAATGTTATATTTTAGCGAATTTATCGTAAGGCTGAAATTTAGCTGAAAAATTTGTATCAGGGGTAACGATAGGGGTATCTAGAGGTGTTTTTATTTAATGGAGGGCCTTGGAAAAATTATTCGAGATGTGAATTCGATTTTAAAACTTTTTCCAAAGTTTGGTAAATTTTTAAGAAATGATAAGGCACGTGGGAGTGCAATGTTTGGGAAGTTTTTACCTTGAAAATTTTCCAACTTTTGATATTCGTGGTAAAAATTGACGAATGGTTTATTCTATGTCGATAGTTCACTTCACCTGGGTACTTATTAAAACTCTAGAATGAAAAAAAATCAAATTTTTATGGCATAGAAAAGAAAGTATCAAATTTTTTCAAACTTTTAAACTTTGAAATTGGAATTGATTTTAAGTCGAGTTGAGAATTAAAATTCCTACGTCATTTTTGCGTAAGTTATTCGATTATGTATGTTATTTAGCTTTTCAGCCTCCAAATGGAGATATGAACTTTGAGAGATTTTTCGATTAATCGCATCGAAATAATATTTCAAAAATTGATTTTACCATTTATAGTATTCTTATATTTTTCTGGTGAAAATGAACAAGAACAATACTTTGTTCAGTAAACTGTGTCGATCAAGCTAAAATAGTGTTTATCGAAATGACACTTAAAAGTTCTACCTGCCTCGTAATGAAATAAATCATAATTTTATAACTTACATTTATGAAGGTTGTGATATTAAACGTTTTTATTAGCATCGAATGTAATTATAATGAAGTACGTGGTATTTTTATGGACATTTTTTTTTGAAATGGCTATAATTGTGTTTCTGAGAGTAGTATTCGATATAGATTTTTAACCTACTTATGCACACCTACCTCACATAATCTAAAATCGGGTTGTATCGAGGGAGAACATCACTATTCGGATCTTTGGATTCGCTTCTAATTGCATGTCGTCGTTTTTGCCCCATTCCGCGAAATTTCAACGTATTTTTACCTTACCTGCTTTCTTCTAATACTCGGCGTATCCTTCGTCTTCTATTCTATTGTCCTTTTTCCTTCTCGAATCCACTTCCTTTTATTCTTTTCTCAGCTGGATGTACTCTGAACCAGTTTTTTCACATATTTTACCTAATCCCTAGACCTAAGTATAATACACGTAGCGTATCATTATATTTTTAACGTTTTCTGCCAGGGTTACCAACTGTTGAAAAAATTTTCATTTTACAAGATATTTCATCATGTTACAAAAATGATTGAAAAACTCGAAATCTTTTTAAAAGTTGAATTTTTTGCTGATATTTTCATCATTTAGAATCTCCTGCTTCACTGTAGACTTGCTATGACCGAGATAGGGGTTTCTAAAGGTTTATTAAAACCCTACTTGGTAATGCAATAACAATATATCGTACTTTTTTCTTGATAAAATCCAAAATTTGAGGGTAATAATCCATACTTTTGCTTTAAAGATATCAAATTTCCAAAAGCACCTGAAAACACATTTTTTTACATTTTTGTTATTTTGTGCTTCGCTGAGAAATGATCCCTTCATCCTGAAACCGATTTTGGAGCATCAGCTTTAATAAATATCACCTTAAAAAAATCGTAATGATCTCAAAATTTGATTTTTCGAAATCATGAATTGAAGGGGAGGACGATAAATTTGACAGACCGGAGTTATTAATATTTTACGTACTTATTTTCGCCCTATAAGTTTATTCGTTTTCTTTCTTCTCCCAAAATGTTTCAAGGATTTAAGTATAATATTTTTGTTCATTTGAAATCCGTAATATTTTAAATTCCACTCTTTATTGACGTATAAAATTTGATTATTTTTCTTTTTTTCTCACGAAAATTTTGAAAATTACGTAATCGTATGCAGTAGTTCATCCCCCCCGCTCCATTAGTGAGAAAAGAATACGAGAGCTAATGTTTTTTGAACCTTGAATTTTTTTTCTTCAAATTTTTCTAATTTTTTTTCTTTTAATGTCTTATACCATAAGAAAATTACATTTTAAAACGATCCCCGTTCCTCGAAATCGAACGTAAACCCTCGTCATAAGTTAATCACGTTATTCTGGTCTTGACTACGCCACTGATCGTATGTGCCAATACGAGCACATCATTATTCGATTTTTCTACCTACTTGAAGGGGGTCTCGACCTCATATTCACGTTTTGAAATTTTGCTGACCCATCTTTCAAAAATATTCACTCATTTGTCTTTGTAAGAAAATAATTGCATTTCTCATCTGTAAGTGAAGTGTAAATCTGTAAAAAGTCCTTAGGAGCCCAAATTAAAAAAAAAATTGAAAAAATTTTAAATCAGTTCTTCAATTGTAGTCTCACTTGGCAGGAAATACTGCTTAAAAAATGTCAGTCTCTTTTGATGAAATATTCGCGTAATATCAAAATTTTCATCTCCTTTGAATTACCCGATATTGAGGGGGGGAGGTGAATTTTTTTCGAGTCATTTCCTTTTTATTAGAAGAGACGTGCAATGAGAATTTATCATGAACAATTCCAAATTTTGAATAAATTTTTTTTTAATTTTTGGAAATGAGCAGCTAGGACCTGATTTGAGTGAAGTAGATGAGCTAGACGGTAATTGGAAGGAGAGGGTTGGCCAGAAAAATATAATTTTATGTGAAATATTCAAAAATATCAACTGAGGGATTGATTTAAAAAAGATCCATGGTCAAAAAATCAAATTTTACGAGATAACAAAATAACATATCCAAATGGATTTGAATCAGTGGGTGTTGATTGTTCGCTAAATTTGGTAATTGTAAGAAAACGTCATAATTTTTTTGAAATTTTGAAAATTATAGTGAATGGTTCTCTCTAAAAATGTCGACTATTGCTGTTTTGGGAACAAATCAGCTAGAAAACGTGCTTTTAAATCTGGAAAAGATCGTTTTTGACATGGATTTGTCTTATGACTGGGGTCAATCTAAAAATTTTGTCCATTTTTCGTGTCCTCAAAAACCGTTACGAAATTCCTTGACGATAACTTTAGACATTTTGTCAGATTTTTTTGGACTAGGAAAAATTTTCAGATTTCCATTGACTTTTTGAACTTAGAATTGGATTTTTTGTCCATTTTTCGTGTCAATAAATTCGGCCACGAAAATCCTTGAAGATTATTTTTAGACATTTTGTCAGACAATTGATTTAGATTTTTTGAACTTAGAAAATTGACTTTCAGATATTTTGTCTGACATTTTTGGATTTGGAAAATTTTTAAAAACTCGAATTAATTTTTGGACTAGGAGAATTTCAATTTTATGGACTTGAAAAATTGCAAGAAAGTTCAAATCAAACATTTTGTCAGACAGCTTTTGACGTAAGGCTGACTTTCAGACATTTTGTTAAACTTGTTCGAATTTGGAAAAATTTTCAGATTGCCGAATTATCACCCCCTATGTATCAAAATTTCAATACGCGATATCTTTGGAGGGGGTGGGTGAAAA
>FIZU01037626.1:0-41934 GCA_900064475.1 Pseudococcus longispinus
CCTTTGAGCTAGAGGTCTAAAATTTTTCATGGTTCGTCCTCATATAAATATGAACCACTCCCTTGAATTTGGTCAAAATCTGAGGTACGTTTTTTTTGCGCTCCACTATAGTGTACGATCATGTACTTTTATAATGCAAAATTGGAAGGAAGAAGGAATGGGAGGGGGAATGAAAGGAGGGAGAAAGACGTCCAATCAGAAGCCAAAGTTGCATAAAAATAACTGCGAGTAGCACAATTGAAGTTCAAAGGTGATTTTTTTACGTATTATGGAAAATTGAAGGAGAGAGAGGGGTCCAATTGAAATTTTTGTGAATACCAAAATTAATCCAAACATCTCAATCCACAATTTTTGTTTGAAAATTTTTTCAATTGATTCCTTAGGTACAAAGATAGGGAGATTTTTTGGAAAGGGGCAAACCCTTGGAAAAGAGTCCTCGAAAAAATGGAACCTGAGCTCATTTTTATTCAAAATTACGTCCCAGATAATGAATCAAGAACGATTTTTTTTCCATTTGCAACTGTTCTAATATCCAGAGATAATTTTACTGAACTGAAAAATATTACAATAATGTATCTAAATTTGTCTGTTTTACCGTAATTTTCAGAATTCAAAACAGATGAACTTTTTGCCAGGCCACAAAAGACTGAAGAGGAAGTTGTGATGCAATTCCCACCCCTCCACCTCTTCTAATTTTAAAGGACTAATTATCCGCCTTGTACGAGGAGCAAAAACCATTTTCAAAATTTGGAAAATATTCGTTTATTCGGCTGAAATCACTATTTTTTTTTTTCAAATTTCAGAGATACAATCTATCCTTTTAGAACCATTACAGAAATAAATAGTTGAATTCACTTCGTTATTGCGATCAAGAAAAATTTTGTCGCAGAAATTGAATCAATAAAAAAAAGCTTAATCTTAGTATATCGAGTTTTCAAATGAGAAGAGCCCTATCATACGTAGAAGGAGGAAGGGGGAAGAGTAATCAAGAGTAACCTTGAATCACAATTTGACATCATTAGCGATTTTTAAACATTCTCTACAAATATAAATCACGATTCAGACATAAAATCTACAATTCAATTATATTACCGAAGGAAAGAACGTGTTTAGCCATCCTTATGTCACATGACTGGCTTTCTCCCCAAATTCTACTGAAGATTACTTCGAATTCTCGAACTGTTATTCTAAATACCAAAATCATGGTTTCAGTGAATGGTGAAACGAAGAAAAGGCTCGATATACAAGGTGGCTCACATAAAATGTCAATGGTTTAGAAAACGAAAAAAAAACTATGATTGCCAAAATCTTGAAAACTAAGCCTCCTAGAAAAAAACTGACCGATTGTAACTAAAAGAGAATTTCAAGCTGTACAATTTTGATTCCTAGCCATTTTTTCGTAGGACCCTTATTTTGGCCAGAAAATCTATGTTTATGGGATTTTTTTTTCATTTTCAAAAACCACCGACTTTGTATATGGGCTAAGTTTCCCATAAACATGGATTTTCTAGCTAAACTGAGGGCCCTGCGAAAAAAATGTCAAGGATCAAAATTGTAGAGCTTGAAATTCTCTTTTAGTTACAATCGATTAGTATTTTTCTAGATTGCTTAGTTTTTGAGACCTTTTGCAGTCAGTTTTTTTCTCATTATCAAAACCATCGATTTTCTGTGTGGACCATCCTGTATTTCCAATCTTTTATAAACGGATTAACTTTTGAACGAAGCTCTTGAATAAAAGAAATACGAATACAAATACAAATCTATTGAATTGAATGAGCAGCATTTCAAATAATTAATCATCAAGGTTCCATACCAACCGAAGTATTGTGTCGTCTAAAATTTCTAAAATGTTATGTAAAGAATACACTTCCACTAGGCACCTATCTCTCGTTTTATTCCATTCGAAAATTTAAAAAAGTAAAAGATAGAAAAAAGTTCTGAAATGTAGACAAAAATGGGTAAAATCAAGCTGAACTGAATAAAATATTGTTAAAATTATTTCAATTCAATTTCCACATTGATCACATTTTCAGAACATCTTTCAACTCAAAAACCTGAAATTACTTCAAACCATCATATTCCTCCGATATCAATACCCCACTAGCTCATTTCAATCTTGAAAAAATTCCTCGAAAAAATTCGAAAAATTCCAAAAGAAAACACCCTGATAAAACCTTCCATTTCTTACCAAAAAGGCAATTTTTTCCTCAACTGGTGGCCTATTTATTATCCTAGCAAACTTTCTTCATCCTTTATTCACTCGCACGGCGCATTCACACGATACAGTCTTCGGCATCGGCCTTAAAATTTCGCCAGGCACACGAAAACAGACGAGAAGAAAAATCAGCACAATCGATTTTCACTAAAAACACGCATGATCGCTGAAAATTATACGACCGTATCACGCCTGCTGGGGTAAAAAACCTGCATGAAGAATTTCCATCGTTCTCTAACCTACTTTAAAATACGTAAAATTTTGTTACTGTGGTAGCCTCGTATGCGGTGCCTATTGTAACCCGAATTAAATTTCGTTTCGTCGTTGTCACGCGACTGAGAATTGGAAAAATTTATCCTCCGAAGCTTTCAAGCTCACACGACAAAGGGAAAAAAAACGAGGTATAAATTACCTCTTATTTGACAAAAGCGTGTAGCGGAAAGCAAACATTATGAATCAGGTCTACCCTTCGAATAAACGACAGAATGCAATCAAATCGTTTGAAAATTAATCGGAGCAGATTACTCGAAAATTTTTGGACTTCCATGAAAGTCAAGTTTTGTTTTGGATTCTTTACTGGGCTTTTATTTCATCCCCGACAAAACTGTCATCTTTGGTTTCAAAAATACACTGGCAAAATACCTATTCCAAAGAGGTGATTAAAATGACACAGTAATTACGTGTTAACAGCATTAAGATAAGAATAGCGTGAAATTGTTAAGACGAGCTACTGAAAAATGATAAGAAACCCGATAAGATGTTATTAATCATACGTTTCGGGCTTTTTATCCCAGCGTAACTCGAATATAGAAAACTAACGGTAGAAATATTCCTAATGAAGCAATCGCTACACTTATCGTTATCTTAGCCATAGATAATTAATAATTTAAAATTAAAAATAAAACAAAACCCCTGAATTGAAAATCAACTCTCTCATTTCAAGGAGAAAATTACCAGATGCAACGAAGCTCGTAATTCGAATTCTTTATTTTCCTACAAACAATCCAACGTCGAAGTAAAAAGAAAATCGAGGCCAAAACGACATTTCCAGCTCAATGTTAAATTTCTAAATCGCGTTTTCCCACCAGATAAGCTTCCCTTTGATTGGTAAAACAAAAAAGAGAGTAAAACTTACAACTAGGGTAACAAATTCGCCAGTCTACGTCGATTGTGGCGAAAAATCGATAAAAACTGAGTCGCGTAGTCTGACCTCGTGGTGCTTGAAAGCGAACTCTACCACCTATCCACCAACCAGAGAACGTACAACGGAGGTAATAAAAGCGTCAGATAATTGGAGTACGTTTGCGGCGCCAATAATGTCGCCACATAATGTAGGGGGGCTCGAAATTCAACTTTAATTACAAAATTGTCGACTTTTCCCCCAATGCAAGGTGTTCGATGCACCGGGCCAATGATTACGTATTCGAAGCTACGATGAAATTACAACAAAACAAAAACTTCGGACGAACGTCTTTTCAAATAATTCGTACAATAATGCCAGAGTTCAACAGTTGACTTGTTTTAGAATTAAACACATCTTTACTTTCTGATCAACGCCCACCTTCTATTTAATACATTGAAAGCGAGTATCAAATTAATGTGGCGCGATTAATTACCAACATTTTTACATCAATTATTTTACGACACACATTCTTGAACTGTAACACCAAATCTTTCGAATTGAACTTTCCAAAACCAATGTATGCCGAGCGATAAGTCGAGACTTCTTATCAGTGGTAACGTTGATTCTTCGAATTCGATTTGTCACTACAACGTACGTTACAATTTTACAATTAGCACGAAATAATATCTCGAGAATACCGAATAATTTTCCGAACAAAAAATACAAATTAATAATCGAAGCGTTAATGTAAAAAACACCTCGTTAAGATAACCAGTTATTAATTATTTTCGAAGAATGACTTAAGGTTATCGGAATTACTCATTATCGTAACAGAGTACATTGATCATTGAAACGTTAAGAGTATTTTCATTTGTAGTAGTTCGAATTCTACATAAATACTTTTATCAGTCGGTGTTACATAATGGAAATGAAATGAACTTAAACCGAGTCAAATATTCAAGCGCACATGAAATTTTCAACCATAATCCTCAACACCGGGTTAAAAATAGTTTTCATTAATAACCTTGTTAAATGCAGTACCAGCCGACTAAAAGGGGGAGTTGATCGTCATATCTGTATACCAACGTCATAAAAAATATTCATATTAAAAAATACAAATAGGAAATCAGCCGGGGAAGATGATTGAAAACCAACACCAATTACATGCTATTTTAACGTTGATAAATTCGCCGAATAAAGTATCCAACGACAATTAACAAATTCACCTTGCAACTTGGAATACGTCAAACAGAAACCAATAATGATACTGATTTGGTAAAACAATAAAAAAATCACCATTGTTTGCATTTAATAGAATAAAACGAATGCATTTGTAATACTTTGAACGAAAACATACAAATTAATTCCAAGAATCGGTCCGGCTATCAACTCCGGTAAGATTCGGTTGGTATGTAATGCATTATGTATGCAACGTACTGTTAGTATCGTAGTATTCGTTAGATCACAATTAGTAACATTTGTCTAATTAATTACAATCATTTATAGTAGTTACCGGCAAAGTGACACGCCCGATAATATTATAATAAGTATGCAACCAACAAAACAAATTAAGACTAGTATTTTGTTTCATTGTACAATGTACGAAAATTAATCAACCAATAACTCACCTCAATTGTCAGGAGAACATTAGAGTCCGTGTACACTATTTATAAACACTCAAACAATTTCGAACGATAAAAAATATTAAATAATATGAACATATATTACAAATTTTATTCACATAAACAACGATTATAACGACGTTCCGCCATTTTCGCTTCGAGTTTCAAATTATTCGTCGATTCACCGCACTTCACACCAAAAGACGCTCTTCGATTCGAAACTGTAACAAGTGTCGTGAAATGCAAACGGAAAATGTTTTCAGCTTACACAAAATGCACTACTACACGCACACCGTTACAAATCGAACGAGACGAAGAATTTTTCACAGATGAAATTATCAACGCGTCGAGCAAAACTTACCTACTTGATTTAACCTACATTTAAGAGTAAAATGTAAATTCACGTTATTACCGCGTATTTTACCGTAATTAACGAGTATTATTACATAGAAATATTAATCATTTGCAATATTTTAAAAAAGAAGTGGTGTTTGCATTTTTTAAAATGAATTTTAATTTCTTTATTTCAAACTTCAATGAAAAAAAGGTATCGGTATTAAAAAACAAAAGAGGTAAATTATACATAAAAAAGATTGGACAATTTCAAGAAACTCGTCTACGTTTTTGTGTTGGTTGTGAAATTTCATTAACGCTTCTCTGCGATGACATTGATAGCTGCGAACCTCCAATCCGTTTTGGCGTTTTCAAAGGCTGAGAAATTCCATTAACTGATTTTGGCATTTTCCAAGGCTGAGAAACCCCATTGGTCCGTTTTTGCGTTTGCGAAGGCTGAGAAACTGCAGGATGTCTTTGCATTTGCGAAGTCTGAGAAACTCCATTAACACGTCTCTGCGACTGAGACGGCTGCGTAGTTCTATTAATACCTGAAGTCGTAGCAGTCGCATTGACTGAGGTAGTGGCGTTTTCAGTGGGGTCGTCTTCGTCTTCAGTAGAGCTCTACAAGCGATAAGCAAGTATTTAAAATTCAAGAATATTTTTGAAATTTATTACTGTATTGTTTCTTCTTACCTCATTTTTCCTACTAAAAACTTCATCGACTTTTTTAGCGTTGAGTCTGAAATCTCTCGTGATGGTCAATTTCACGTAATTCGATATTGCTGTATCCTAATCAAAACACAAAATTCAATTTGACATATATTTTTTGATGTTATTTCTAGAGGTGAGAAAAATCTTCGTGCAAACCTTGCATTTTCTCCCCAACTGCATCGTCGCTTTTGAGAAACATTCCAATTCGGAAACCAACTTCGGTAGTAAAATGTATTGCTTTTTAGCTTGGGTAGCTAGCTGACTGACGCTTTTACTTTCATTTTCATAATCCTTCGAAAATAAGTCAATGTAATTAGTATTTGTTGTATAAATATCGATAAAATACTATAACTTATCTTACCTTTTCCACATGCAGCAGTAAATCAGATGCTTCTTGCCTGAGAAACTGCGATCCGGCTACTTTCACTAATTTATGAAACCTGGAAAAATTTTATTTTATGCTCTGTGAAACTGCTGATTGCAGATAATAACAATTACAAAGCATATGAATAACAATGAAGGTAAAAATAACACTTACATCGCGTTTTTATATGCCAAGTCGTTAGGCGACGATCGAAGCGAGAAGTACTTTGTTAAGGAAGTTAATACATTGAAATTACGAGTTAAAACTTTAATGAGTGATTCCAAACAAGGACCCGTTGGAGCAGCTATTGATATTATATTTTTTGTCATTAATGTCACGTGCAGAACGTGCTGACAAAGTTCACGTTCTCTGCGTTTTAAAATACCAGATTCTGAAAAAAAATTATACAATTTATAACATGACAGTTCGAAAAAAAAACTTGGTAAAGAAAAAAACTCACGAGTTAAGGCTCCGTCTTCATTATCTTTCATATAAGAAACGATTACGTGTTCAGATTTAAATCTAGTAATCATATAATCAGCATCATCTAAATTAGATAATAAAGTACTACACAGCATCGGAAAAACAGTCACTTTGCACTGATCTGAGACCATCTTTAAAGGTCTTACGTTTTTTTCTTCGACAGTCTGCGAAAAATAAGACGTAATAACATGATAAATATTCATTATTTGCAAAATATAATATAAATTATGATTTCAATTATTTTTAAATTTCCTTACTTCATTAATAGAAGGGAATATGTGACAAAATTGTAAGCTTAGAGTATTCAGTAAGGTTAAATCAGATCGACATCGACTTTGCATGGTCAACAGTAAATGAATGAAAGCTTTAGAACTGTTGACATTCGGAAACGTATGTTTTTCAGCAATAAAAATCAACCAATCTAAAATCTAAAAATGATTCAAAATTATTGATAGAATATATTATTTCTATAAAAATTATTTACCAAGAACCACGCACTTTACTAGTAGTTTCGTGTTCAACAGGCAGTGCTAGAACAACGGTACTAAGAGCATTCAATAATACAGAAGTGAGGAGTTTAGAACATGGATCGAGATCATCTTCTGCTTCAGTGGTTGCACTACTGTCTTCATTTTCCGGAGTCAAAATGGTGGTGAGTAAATTTTTATAAACTTTAAGTACTGGTAGCAGCTGCTTCGGTAACCCATCATCCGAAGAAACAAAAACTAAAATAAATAAAACAATTGTATAATTTGTTCCACATGTTGAAAAAAAATAAAGCTATATTTGTACCAGTCTCTTGTAAAAAATGAGGAAATTTGCTATGATAGTGCAGTTGCATTAGAGAAATCACTTCGGAGAAGCATTCAACGCTGATCACAGCCGAATTCAAGTCAAAATCAGATATTTCTTTGTATCGTGATAAACATCTCAGAAATAGTAATCTGAATAAAAAAGCAAATATTTGCATTAAACATGACAAGATCCATTTAGCAATACTAGGTACTTATTCATACATACTTTGCTAACGAGGTAACATCATTAAATACAGCTGATGACCTTTGCTCTTCGTTTAGTCTAATTTTCATCTGTTTTATGGCATCCAATGCAGCATTCATGGCGTAATTGAATATACGCCTTCGGGGTTTCATTTCGTTGATGGCTTCCTCAGACGACCATTCCACTTCATCTCTTTCAAACAAAAATAAAATAAATTCGGTAATACTTCCTCCGAAAAATGTACGAGAATCAATGCAAAAACATACAACAAAAATAAACTCAGCATTCTGTTTATCGTTTTCAAACTTAAAATCGTCTGTGGTACTTTGAATTGATTTTTCTTAGAAAGAGAACTTCTTTCTTTTTTGGTGCTTTTTCTTTTTTTATCGCCGGTTTCTATAGTAGTAGCATCTTTCTTTTTTGAAGATTTTTCGTTATTCTATGAACAAAAATAAGCTTTAGTTTCTGCAAAGTACGATGAAATAAAATATAAATTTTTTCTACCTTAGCGAAATCTGCAACTAAATGGTATGACCTGTGAAGTAGTATCAATTTAGAAGCGATTTGAGCTGTATCATCTGCAGTCCAAGAATTCACAATATAAGCCATTAAAGCTTCATAAGAAGATAGAATTTGTCCAACGGTTTCTTGCGCTTTCAAACTATCTACCGTAGTATCAGACAAACTGACACTTTCATCCTATAAATTGACACTCGTTAAAAAATCAGTTTTACTTTTTTCAAGTAGAAAAAAATACTAACGAGTTGAAAATGATTTAAATCACACTGCGAAAATCTTTCTATCAAGGATTGCATAATGTCTGTAAATTTTTGAACACTGCGAGGAACTTCGTCATCGTCATCGTTGGAATGCAGTGACTTAGTTTTCAATAAAACGTCTTGAATTAATAAAAGTAATCTACCAACAGGTTCCTGCAAAAAGAAAATATTATGAAGCACTATAATAACCAAGAAAAACTATTCAGCTAATTAGTTCAATTTACTTGTAATGTCACTTCACAATTTTGTGCTGAAATAGCTTTATCGAATAATAATGGAGGTAGGGTTTGTCCGTCATTTTCGTAGAATTGGTTGAAATGGTCTAATAATACGTCAAGAACGGGAACACATAATTCAGAGTTCACAGATATTGCGTTGAACAGGCCTAAAAAAGCAATAATTCAAGCATGCCCTTAATCCTTCTTGAAATTAAAATAAAATATGCATTAACGATGTAAGCTCATTTAAAGTATTACCTTTATAAAGTGTTGTTTTGACAACAGCTTGTTGCATGAAGCAACGTTTGAGAATGCCAATAACTTCGAAACAGATTGCCTCATTCACATTAGGATTCGTATTAGCTCGAATTTGTTGACTGTACGTTTGTTGTGTATGAACGTCCATGCAAATCTATTGAACAAAGTGAAGTTTTAATTTTTTTTGAATCATCAAAAGGAAATATAATTTGAGGAAAATCTTACAAACCTGAGTAAATACACTGGGTCCTTGGAAAGACGTTTGAGTTAGAGTATTTTGACTAAAGGATGATAATTTTTGTAGTTTTAGAAATTTCAAAAGCTGAAGAAATCCCAATACGGCTGTCTGTCTTATTTCTATATTTCTGTGAAAAAATATAATTTTTTTAATAATTTTAATTGATGAAGTTCATGTTATCAAGTTCTTACCTTGAAAACAATGCTTTCCGAAGACACATGATTAAATTATCACGCAAAGTGGATGATATCTGTACTAATGGAATCAGCGCGGTAACAATACGTTGAGAAACGATACCAGGCATCGTGTTTATAAATTCCAAAACTCGAATAACCATAGAAAAATTATCAACCATCGTTGCAGATGCAACATTGCACAAGTGCAGCAGACAATCTGAAAAACGTAATTATTCAAAATGAACATGACAAAAAAAGAAAAAGGCCATTAAAAAAAATACAATACCTGTATATTGATTTGAAATGCTGCCGGTGATTATACGATCAGTGAGATTTTGCAGAATGGTTTTAGAAATTTTTCTATGTTTTTTTATCAATGAAACTAATATTATTCGACCAACACGCCAAATTTTCTTCAATGAGTTTTCTTTGGTTTTTGTATTGGAGAATGATAACAACGAAAAAGCCAAGTTCATCAAGCCTTGTATAACTTTCTCATGTTCGCATAATCTAAAAAAGTAAAAATAATTAAACGTTGGAAACTATCAACATCAAGATATCAAAAGAAATAATAATCATTTATCTGAATGGCTCACCTGCTCTGAATCGTTAAAGAAAATAATTGATCGACATCAGATTTATAATCGATAACTCCAGATAACCAGGCAGATTCTTTTTTTCGCTCTTCTTCACAAATAGCTTGAGTAATCATAATTCGTAATAAATCTGATACCTAAAGATTCAATTTTTAGTACAAGAAATACCAATAATTCGGCTATAAAAAATTAGTTTTCTTTACTTGAGTTTCATAAGCCGGAATACACGATAAAATCAGCAGTATTGAAAGTAGAAAAGGATCCAGAAGAAGGCACGAAGCGTTTGAGGCGTTTTTACACAATTTCATTATATCCGTCAAGCGTGAAATTCTGGCGAAGTCTTCAATATTTAGAATAATCAGGTTTTCAGCTTCTATTATTTCAGATTTTGTATTCTCATCTGAAAATTACGTAAAAATCAATAAAAAAGTTGGTATCATCAAAAATTAAATTTAAAAAGACTAGATCTAATGTTTACCCATTTCACGTTCAGTGTCTTCATTAATAAAAGAATGTAAATATTTTGAAAAATATGCTCTCAATTTTAGGAACACAATTACGCTGTGGTCATCTTTACATAACCGAAGCAATTGCTGTACTAATGAAGGTAGACTTGGTACTGGCATGGTGGAAAACGAATCACACATTTTCCTTACTACTCGTTCATGATCATCACTAGTCATGGTGATTTCTCTGCAATATTTCGGAATGTTTTATATAAATCTCTCTTGATTGATTCAAAATAAATAGAATGAAAAAAAAAACTTACGAGAACATAGCAGTAAGTGGTATTATCACTGCTGGATTTATATTCGCTGTACACAGCGTTTTAATAATATTTTGAATGTATTCTTTTCCAGACATATCAGAGCCTCCACTAGTGACTTCTCTTTTATCGCTTAGTAGACTAAAAATCTTGGGAAGCAGTTCTTTCCATCTGTGAAAAAAATAACATCATGATAACAAATTCCAATAATAATGTTGCCATGTTGATATAAAACATTTACCCAGTTTTAGTAGCTGATTCAGGATCTCGAATTAATTCGATACACACATTACTTATTTTAACCAACTGAGCAGCTGTAAGTTTTTCCAACTCTGGTACCAGTTTATTGAGAATATTTAATTTATTCACGCAAGGCGGTTCCTCCAATTCCAAATTAGTAATTACAGCTTCAATGATCTGTAAGAATGGATTACGTTAACGATTGATATAATTGTAAATAGATGTCTCACAAAGGTGTAGCTATTAAGAAATACTAACTCTGAAACGTTTTTTCTGAGAAATCATCTTCTGAGTTAATCCTAAAAACATACAACTGACTATTTGAGCAGCGTCAGTTCTCACGAGAATTCTTGGAATCAGTTCTATCATCTGAAAATTCATATTATTATTAAATAATCCACAATTCGGTAATTTATTACACAAGTACCTCAACGATTTCGAGGTTATCTTCCATGAATTGCTGCAAAGGTTGAATTTCAGCATCAGTCTTGTATGTTCTTTGACCGAAGTCGAGAAGTTGGTCGTATTTGGTATCTTCCATCGTAATGCTTCTTTATCGTATGGAATATTCAACGCATAATAACCTTTGAAATTGGCTTATATTCAGTATCTTGGACTCATGAAGTCGAGTAAAAGTAAATAATCTCATGAAATATTAATCAATTTAGTTTGCCTTCCCAAGTTTGAAATAGACAAGCAACTGATAAGTGATTAGGTACCGCAACACTTCAAGTTATACGTTAATATTCAACATATTTAATACTTGTAAATGATGAAGACGTTGACCAGGGATAAGAAGACCACTATTTAATATTTAATTTCAAGGAGTTATAACTTTAATTACGTTATATTGGAAATTTTCAAAGAACGTGTGTTACCAAAAATTCTTTATCACGGTTTGCTGCAAGTTTGCTGTTTTGCCGCTTTTTTCATTGTTTACACAGACAGATCGAGAATGTCTACGCACATGCGCGCAATTGTAGAACATCGTAATCCAGTAGGCGAAACGGAGTGTTTTGATTGGTCTTATACACGACTGACGTCACGCGTAAAACCATCCATTGGGCATTTTGAATTTTTGATTTTATTTTGGGCATATTTTTATTTTTTATTTTATTAAATATTATTATTTTTTTACAACTTCATGAATATATATTTACCATTAAGTACTTTAACCAGAAATAAAGCTACCAAGATGTTTTTTTGAAATACTCTTTCTGTTTAATTAAAAAAACTCACTAAAAAAGCTATTGCATTATGAAAAAAAAACAGAAAGAACAGTCTGAATTACGAATTTTCGAGGTAGTTAATTTAATTTACTTACCTAGTTAATTTAATTTACTTACCTAGTGAATTTCAAAAAAGGAAATTAAACCAGAAGAGTCCTACTGGTACTTGAGTTGAGAATGATCCCAATGAGTAGAGCTTTGAATTTAATGAAATTGCATATTTGTCTATGGTGAGAAAAAAGTGAATATTTCAAAAGATCTATACATTCATCAAATTTCCTGACGAATGAGTCCAATTTTATTTAGCACATTTTGCATATTTCAGGAGTAAAAAGAGCATATTTCATCATATTTTGACATGTTTTCGTTTTTTTCTTGCATATTTTGAGGTTTTGCCAAAATCAGGCCGAAGTAGGTAACTAATTTCCGGCCACTTTTTTGCTGCCAAATTTCAAAATTGTAAAAAAATGCCACCAAAAAGTGTTCAAATTTGAATGAAAACTGCTTTTTGATTATTGCTACTCGATTTTTCATTTCATTTCAATTTTTATTGTTGGAGCTTTTCTGCGCAAAAATCCTTTCCATAGATGCCCTGATACCCACATTGATTTTTTCATATTTTTGCATATTTGGGCTCAAAAATACACACTTTAGCATATTTTGAGCAGTTAAATTTTTTTTTGCATAAAATTCAAAGCTCTGCCAATGAGTAATAGGTATGCTAAAATTATGTATGTCTATAAGTACCTATAGACAATTTTCATTTTTCCATATATATTTTTTTTTATGCAATGAACTGAAATAAAGGGCTGAACACACGTTCATCCCTCTCAGTCGATTCCTCTACAACTAAATCGCTAGAATATGAATTTTTGCAAGTTTATAGTGCACCGGAAAAATGACTTATTGTGTTTGTAAAAAAATATGACGATTTTTTTCGAGCTGGAAGATCTAACACCCAAACGCTTTCAGTGCCCCCGAGCCTTTTACACACCCCCCCCCCCCCCTTTGAATCAAAACCCCCCCCCATTTCAATCAAAACAAAATTCAAAAAAAACTCAAAAGTTGGAAGATACAGAAAAACCAAAGATCCTCAATTTTTCCTGTTTTTTTTGTGCGTGTAATGAGTCAACGTAGAAAAATTCAAACTTACCCAGAAGACGATTTGTCAATTCCTTAATATACTGAAATGTTTTCTATCATTAAAAATGTTTTCATTACTCCAGAGTCAAGACTCCAAAAAAACATTTAAATAGTATTTTGAAATTGTTTTGATAGGTATACGAAGCCTGCCAGAAAATTACCTATTGAGTTCAATTGAAATGGTGTTTTATACTTTATGGCTAATGATGATCTTGGAGTTATTATACTTTTTTCTGTATAAAACGCCCTCAAAAATCATTTTTTCATCGGACCAAAATGTTAAAAATATTAAAAGGTAAATTTAATTCTAATTTATTCACCATTTACCACAACAAATTCATTTCATGTAGTTTAGGTCTTGTTTAGGTATAGGTACATAGTTTTGTTTTTGAATGATCGATAACATAAGTAGGTACCTATATTTGAAAAAATGTCAACTCCAAAACTAGAAATGAAATTTTTGTTTCAGTTGAGGTATTTAATTACTTACTTCGGTCTGACTAACTACGTGTAATTAATAAAAAGAAACTCCAAATCATGAAAATATACCTAATATTCATCAGCGCAATTTTTAATGTAAATGTTAAGAGTGAAAATACCACATATTATAATTTCCCTCGTCAGTTTCGATTTACGAAATTACGAATCATGATAAATGTATTTGTATTTCTGTGGGCAGAACTCTATTCTGGGTGATTCATTCTATTCAAGAGTCAAGCACCAAGTTGGAGCCATCAAAAAGGGTGTGGACTCACGATATTTTGAATTCTTGGAGTCAATGAAAGTTTTGAGCGAGAAAATGAATTCTACTGTATCTCTAGTCTCTACGTTTTAAAGTAAGTATGAATCATCAATTATTAAAGAAAGTCATTTCTACACAAAAAAAACGCTTGAAAAACAGGGTAAAGATAGGTAATATGTTCAATGTGAAAAACAGGTGTTAACTTTGAAAAATTATTTTCCAACCTAAACAATTAATTGTTCACCTTTAAAAATACTGGGTAAAATTTAAGGGAATTTTCAGTTTTTCAATATAAAATGGAGATATTTCTGTTTCGGATTTTTTTGAAATTTCTTGAACTGTTTTAAAATGTGGGTAATGAGGTTAATTTAGCGTATAGTAATTATACTGGGAAAATTACCTTATACTACCTACTCGAATGAGCTTTTAAATGTCATTGAATTCAATAATAAAAAGGCAAAGCTTAAACGACATAGGTACCTAACTATTTGTATTTTAAACGCCAATAAAAGTAAAATCGAACACGCCAGAAATTTTTAAAATAAAATATATGTTTGATATAAAATTACCACCAAGTAAGATTTTTTTCAAGCAAAAAAAAAGAAAGAAAAGTAGAGAGTTAATAACATAAGTCGTTTAAGGTTAGAAAACTAAAAGGGATATATTACCCTTAAAACAAACAACAATAAACTAAAATTCGTAGTATCACTGACAGCAAAGAATAAAAATTTACATTAAGTAATTCCATCCAGTTAATCCACAATTCCATCTACAGAGGTACAAAAACACTTTCCTTTGTTACTTCATGCATTATGTATTTACTTGCCGATACACTATCTCGGTAACGATAAAATAGTATGCTTTTCTAGGCCGTCGTCTATTCCACCCTGTATTTAATTTAAAATTACAATTTCTGAAAAGTCAACAATATCAAAATAAATCTGTTTAAATCGCTGAAATAAAACTTGCGCTTAAAATAAGAACCGATTAATTTTTAAAATCGTACTTGCCATGATTTTCACACCTGTAACTAAACCAATCATCAATGGAGAGCCTTTCATCGTGATAGCTTTGTCGTATACTTGGACAAAAATTTTTTTTGTATTTTCATCCTACGCCCGATAGGACTTCGTGAAAAAAAATACTTCAACGACGAAACTAGATAACAATCGGAAAATATGTATCGTATACGAGGAAAGGAGATAGAAAATCGTGATAAAAGTAGATTCTGCCAATTAGAAGCATTCGATTCGATTTCACGAATTGTCACAGTAAGTTGAAAAGCGATAAAGATAAAACTAACGACAGATAGGTACGTTTCACCCAAGTAACATTCTCCTTGATGTTAAACACGAATGTAAAAATGTCAAATAGTCGTATTTTGCATATCGTTAAGGTCATCCTTTATTCTTATTTCCAAACTGGTAAACTTTTAATAAGAAATGGAAAAAAAGACCAAATTTTCATTACCCGCTGCAGTACCAGTACCACGTACGAAACAAATATAAAATTTTCAAATTGGAAGAAAAAAATTATTGAAAAAATTTATTTCACGAAGAGAACACGAGTGTATTAAAAATTGTCCTTTGTTCGTATAATAAAGAATAGGTAGCCTAACGAAAAATTCCATTGTCTTTCGTTTTTCTGTATGAATGGCGACGAAGACGAGAGCTCGTTTGTGGAAAATGATGGTGATGACGACAAGAGGGCGTTATAGCGTGAAAAAATTCAAAGAATGATTGTTCGGAGAAAAACGACGAGCGGATGGATGGGTTGCGAAAAACGGGGTTGTAAGACTGCAGAAAGAATGCGCGGAAGTGAAAATAGGAAATTGAATTCTTCAATTCTTTTTTTTTCCTAATTCAATGCAAAAAGGTTTTCTTGTGTATTTCTGACTAAATAAAAAAGGGAAATTAATTCGTTGCCAAGATTACATTTTCTTTATAGTTTTGATCAAGTTGAGCGTAATAAGCTACATGAATTATTGCAATTAATACCATCTCTTTTCGTGACGATGACGTTGGTTTGAATAAATTGAGGTAGCGGTGTAGGTACCTACTTAATTTTTTTCGAATTGTCGATGCTGATATTCTAGGGAAAACTGACTTTTTTCTTGTATAAAAGTACTTATATTCATGATTCATTCAACTCGTTGAACTCGTAATGTTTTGAAATTTGCATTTAGTACGACCATAAAAAGCAGTCAATGTGCTAACAGGTTGCCTCAGAAATACAAAAAATAGGCCAACTGATGTAGTATAATATTTTTGCTAGTATTTTTATGCATAGGTAATTTCGCTGGTAATTCTTTAGGATCATCTAAGCTTTCGAATAAAGTTCAAAATTTCATAATCTTTGTTTAAAAAAATGCAAAAATGCCAATTCTAAAGTATTTTGATTTTTTTTCGTAATGTTACCGTACAAAAATCATTACAAAACAGTTTCTCTTTTTTTTCACACGTTCGTATGCAGTCTGAGTCGCCATTACATTCGATATTTTTCAAGATATTTTTCTTGAAAGTTCAAGGTGAATTAAAAATTTCAAATTTAATGAAAAAGTCTTGCTTTTTGAAAAAAATTCCTCGTTCGATTTCATTTAATTGAAATCTCACAAAACTGAAATTACCTTTTTGTCGTATTTTTACATCAGGAGGACAATTTTTGACTATACATGGGTGTTTTTTAGATGAGATACATCCTTCAGCCGAGTGGGTACGCAAATGGAGATGAATTATGGATTTTATTATTAGTTTCATTTTCAGTTTGTATTTTTTTTTTAAATTAAAAAATCAATCAAATTTTTTTTCAGAACACGTGTAATAAGTTTTGTAATTTTCTCTAATTTTTTACTGAAGGGAAGAGGGCCCAAAATAATATTTGTTCTGGGTTCACCTTTCCTCTCGACGGTACTTATGTCACACCGTTCAAAGCTGGATTGAATAGGGAGAGGGGGTGCATTGTAGAAGCTTGCCTCAATGATGATTAAATTGTATTTTTAATCAAAAAAATTAAGGTCGAGTCGAAAATTTTACAAAAATTGTTCTTTTTTTTAAAAAGAAATTTAAAAAAATTTTAATTCCCAGTAAGAAAAATCTAGAAAAATTCTTGGTGAAGAATCTTTAATTCTTAGTCTCTTCCCTTGGATACTCAAAACGATAAAATCGCAATTGAAGGAACAATTGAAAACTTGAGAGCTTCAAAATCTCTTAATTCGTGATATCCTTCTGTAGGTAGGTACTTAGGTAGATATACCTACCCATAAGTACAACACGTACTTTTGTTAGAATTTTTTATATGTGTGGAAGACCCTCAAAAATGCAAAAAAATGATTTTTCCAGTACGACTAACAAAAAACTTTATGCACACATGGTGCCTAAGTTTAAAAATGAAGGAGCTACAAAGCCTGGAAAACAGGTTACAAAATTGGTTGGTAACCCTGCATTCAAAACTTTTTCTCGACACCGTCAGTGGATAGCACTTCGAAAAAGCAAAAAAAGTTCTAATTACATTGGAATGCCTATCTTCAAAATTAAAGGAGTTATAGCATAAAGAGATTCCTATAAAAAGTATTGCCTACCTTAATTTTACTATTGTACATGGTAAGACATGAAAATTGAAAAATTCCTTCAAAACAATACATGGAACAGGTTTGACTTCTTGATACGAATAAAAAAGTTACACGAGATAGGTACCTAACGTAATTAACGTTTTTTTGGTAGTGGTACTACTCACCAGACACCCTGTATATCATTAATGACAACTAAATACGTACACCACCAACCTAAATTTCGACTAAATTCGTTCATTTTTCCATTTTTTTTTTAAATAGGTACCCAAATGATGCTCGTTTGGTCACCCACAACCTTCTGCGAGATAAACTGCAATTTTGCCCTTACTAAAACTGCAAATCAGTCTTGCCTTATTAATTATGTAATTACTACCTACTAATGACTATAATCAAAGTGTTATGAACAAATAAAAATTACGCTTTGTGCTTTTTTTTGTAACATAAAATGCATCAAGTGGATGAAAAAATGTTTTTTTGTGTTTGTACAAACGATGAGCTTGGGCTAGAGCTTTGACGCTAGTAGATCATTAATCATTTGTTATTCACGCAAAATAAAAAATAAATAGTTTACTGTAAACAATTTCTCTGTACCAGTGCTGATTTGATTTTTAAAAATCAACAATACCTTAATAAAATCTGTGGTCTTTGGTTTATTGTTACGTTTGCTGGGTTGTAGCCATTTCTACGATGTCAATGTAGTAGATTAATAATTCAAATTGGGAGTGAGAATTCAATTGAAAATTAAGCATGAAAATTGCAAAGTTTGTTCTGTCAGTTGTGGTTATAATGTTGTTCATGGTAAGATTCTTGAATTTTTTTAATCCGTGAATTGTTCATATAGGTCCCCCACGTAAATCCGTAAGAAATGATAGTTAAATTATGTACTATGGGTGCCTGCCTACCTACCTACATTTTTGTAAATAATGAAACGACCATTTTCCAGATTAATGAAGCTGAACTGATAGGTCATAGTGGAGCTACTGGTCATGAAAGTTCGCATGGCGGTGGCGGTACCCATGGTACCTCACATGCCAGCAGTCCCGGATATGGTGGAGGAAAAGCTGGCAGTTCACCTTCATATGCACCTCCACCTACAACGAAACCTGTACCGCCACCTCCATCAGGCCATGTTCCTGTAAGTTCCACTCATGGAAATGAGGAAAAGAAAAAAAAGTAAAAGGAAGAAGAAGAGGCGCAACAATTTGGTGGTAACACATGAAATGTTGGAAATGATAATAATTATGGATGCATCTTTCTCAAAGGCAGGTATATCTACTGCATGTTTTAAAATTTGTAACGTTCATTACAGTCATACCTAAAGTAAATATAAAAAATTAAGACGTGGTGTGGTGTTGATTTGATTTGGCGAAATTCTATTAGGTACCTATATCTCTTATTCTGATTCTTGACTTCGAAAGTCTGAACAGCAGCAGCTAATAGAAAAATCAGCATAGCTTGTACAATTGTATTTGTAATTCACTGTGTATTTTTTTCCCCTCTCGAGTCCATTTTTGAAGTTATTTCACAAAATAAACTAAGAGGTACCCCCAGGGGGTGGGGAGCTCGAAAAATTTTATGTTAGATAGGTACTGTTTTTGACCTCTAGAATGCATTTCTGATAAAGTAAATTTGGATTTAAACCCCAAGATGCCCCGGAAAGATGGAGGGAGAGAGGGTGGACCAACAAACAAAAGTTTTCGACGTCATCGAGTGAAGTATCAACATGAATATGTTTTCATTGTTTACTTCTCCAGCACATTTCCTATGTCGTTTTACAAAAAAAATTAAAAGTACCTAACTCTAGGCGTGGGGGAAGCTCAACTCAAAATTTTGCAAAATTTTCCATTATTCAGTCATGGGTCTTATTTTCAAAATTTTTCCACGACCCTAACCCCTCCCGTTGTAATTCCTTCAATTTTAGAGTTAGGCAAAACATGAGTATAACTCATTTTGTATATCATGAAAATACAATTTTTTTTAATTTTTAAACAATTTCAAGCAGAATGATCACAACGTATGTATTTTTACCCAAAAATACCATTTTCGGCGATTTTTCACATTCACCCTGAATTACAATTTTTGGTATTGGTTTTTCATGTTTCTCAAAACACATCTAAAAAAAATTGAAAAAAATTTTTGCAAATAAAATGCTCACAACAGATACATTTTTACTCAAAACCTCATTTATGGTGATTTTTCGTCATTATCGTACCCTTAAGAAATTTTCAAAAACTATCAAAAATGAAAAAAATATATATGTACTTATAGAAAACAAATGTTCCTGAAAATGTGGGCGAAAATGAAAAATCGCTGTAAACAGGGTTTTTGCAGAAAAATTTGTGTTGAGACCGTTTTATGTGCAAACATTTTTTTTCTAATTTTTTTAGATGTGTTTTGAAAAACATGAAAAATATCAAAAATTGTAATTTTTAAATTCTCCCTAAAAACAGAGATAAATGTGAAAAATCACCGAAAATAGTCTTGTTGGATAAAAGTACATACGCTTTGACCATTTTGCTTAAAATTTTTAAAAAATTAAAAAAATCGTATTTCTTACGTTTTTTTTTCGTTTTTAAAAAAATGGGGAGAGGCCTCGCGGCGCCACTTGAAATTCAGTTAGGGAAAGAATAAAAAATAAGGAATTATTTTCTCCATATGTGTAACCAATTGATGGGGAGTGGATTTGAAAAAAAATTCAGAAATCATGCTGATTTTTAGACATTTTGTCAGACAGCCTTTTTGGACTTGGAAAAATTTTCAAATTTAAATTCTAACGACTTTTTAGACTTTAGAAATCACGCTGACTTTAGACATTTTGTCATACAGTTTTCACTTGAATTTTTTTTGTTTGTTTTCAAAATTCAGACATTATGTTAGACTGGATTAACGCTAGGGCGAATTTCAGAGATTCTGACTTTCTACGCTTGAGAAAAACTTTATAAGGTGAGTACCTGATTTTTTGAACTTGGAAAAATTTTGGACGTACAGGTGGTGTTAGTTTAACACCAAAACACGACCCTTGTCACCAGTCTGTTACCTATTTTTGCTTTTTTAAATATTACAATGACTAAAAAATCGCATTTTCAGAAATTCGTACTAAAAAATAAATTCTCAACACGTTCGTAATCAAATTTGAAACAGAATATTGGAAATTTCACATTTTAGGCAACCTCATGACACCTTATCAACACCACACAACTCCACCTTCTGCACTCATAAAAAATAACAATTCGAGGATACCATCGGCATCGCAGTCGAAAACAAATTAAAAATCGTCAAGAAACGTACCCGAGAAATCATAATTTCACGCCATCGCGACCTGAAAAAATAAAACAGACAGTAAGTTAGACGTCGAAGCTACGAAAAGGGGTTAAAGCAGCATCAGCCGGGGCAGGCAAACGAGAGAATCATTTGTTGGAGTAGATAGGAATGCGATTAAAGATAAAATTGGAAGAGACCGACCCTTTACAAGATCTATCATAGTTGGAGGTTTTAATATAGTACGACAGGCGCTTCTTTATTAAGAATTCCGCACATTTTGAAGCGATTACGTCTCAGTTTTATCTGGCGTAGTTTTGCAAATTATTGATATCCAGCTCCGCGTTATGAATTTTTTCAATTTTTAGATACATGCAGAAATTTTTACGTGCCCAAGATGAAATAATAAAGGTGACACCGGTTCCAGCATTATTCGAAAATCAATTTGCATTTGAATTAAGTTCCAAATTAACTTTTATAATTTAAACCTTCCTCATGCCGAGCTACGTGTTCGTAGATGAATTTAATGAACAATCGAGCTTTTAAGAGGGAATTTTTTTTCCATTCTTCATTCCACCTGTTTATCGCGAAAATAAAACCATAATGAATTGTCATTTGTCTTCGTTATGCATCCATCTACTAGGTAGGTATATTTTGTTATCTTAAAAGGTCAACGTTTTGAATGAAATTGTTATTCATCTTTGTTTTATCATTTTGTACGAAATATCCTTTCGACCAAGAATGAAGTTTCGTTTCAACGCTTGGTTTATTTAATTATGAATACGACGGTAACAATGTCATTTACAGAGATAAACAATCAAGGGAGTTGATTGTCACGAACAATATCCAAGTAGGTAAAATAGCCAGGATAGGTACCTATTATTATTACAATTACAAACGTATTTATGGTTGGAATATTATTTCACGATTCATCTATCGATAGATTCTCGAACCCAAATCTGCGATAAATGCCACCACTGGGAATATATTCTAAAATGGAAATAAAGTTAAAATATGTGTCTTTTTGGGTACGTAAAGTTTAAAAATAAAATACGTGTAACGATTTCAAGCTCGAGTGTTTACACGAGACATAAACTAACCCCATATATACTCGGGGGGAAAAAACGATCAAAATGCTTTTTATCAAGATGGCAAAATGACCTGAGAAAATATAAGAAAGCTTGAAATAAAATTATAAAAGTATGCGTCTTTTTTCGCATGAAAATATCAATGCGAGATGAAATTTTCAACGCCTTATATATAATGGATAATCAAGCGCTTCCATTTATAAAATAATTGAATTATTACACACTTCGTATAAGGAGGTCTATTTCCAGAGATGAGCAGCCACTTCAGAAGACCTTTTCAAAAGACCCTTTTTCGTAGTAGCTGTTATCGAAACTACGCGAGAAGTCTGTTCATAATAGGTTGTCATTAAAACGACTCTTTAACATAATTAGACGCTGTATTCGCGTGCAGATGTTGAAGATCTAATTTTCGAAGCTATTAGTTCCGATAATGAATTTACCTATTTCATGAGAAAAGGTCAGATTATTGTGTTTCGATTTCTCTATTTTATTTAAGCTAAATTTTATAGTATTTCATTTAATCCCGAGTAAAGCATCCGTAAGGTATAATTTATTAACATTTATTATCCACCTGTAAACGATCCCTGCGAATGAAATACTCGACACGTAAACGCTGGCTGCAAAAAAACGTTCATAAAAATACTTCCTGGTGTTAAATTACGCTCCGCTGCTCCTGCGGATGTTTTACGAGAAAAGCCGAGTCCACTAACAAAATAAAAATCCTTTAGTTTTTTGATTTGATTGATTACAACACTGACAGAAGTGTCATTTCATTAACTTTTGATTTAAGTGCTTCTCCTTGTAAAGGCACTCAAACTCAATTAAAAACCCCTACATAAAATTCGAGCAAAAAATACCCCTTACCCTGACAATCTATACGAGGGTTATTTTCAAGCAACCTTGGAAACACAATTTTACCTAGAGGAATCAAATAACGAAAATTTTAATTTAATTTCGACAAATTTTTGAAACCGTGTAATTGGATTGTCGTCACGATGAAAAATTCGCCAAATTTTACATATTCCAATCAACTAGGTACCTATTTGCGAATGATCAATTTTATTAAAATTTCCTAGCGTATAAGAACGTTCTAAATGACGTTCGTTTTATGGTAATTGTCGTCTCCAGATGTTGGTGACGTCAGCGATGTTTGACAAGGGTGGTTTTTTTCGTACATTTTCGTGGCGAAACTCGTGCAGTGGTGGTATTGTGGTTTTAATTTTACTGCGATAAAAATGCGAATGTGGATTTTTTTTATGAGTATTTTTATCAAAATGATGGCGAGTGATTGGTTTTGGTTCGATGGATTATTATTACTTTTTGAGTAATTTACGCAGATCAAGAGTAGTGACGTCATTTCTCAAAACAATAAATTTCTGGAAAATTACAGTTTTAAAAATAGGTACTGATAGAAACTTCTATTTTGATTTTTAGCTATCAGAATGTCAAAAAATGACTTTTTCGGTGCTTCAATCAAAAAGTTTAGAGATTTTTCAATTTTTTGAGCGAAATTCTAATGCGGAGTAAACATGAGACTTCGAATTGAAAAGAAATTGACAAAATCTCAAACAAATACAAATTCTAAAAACAATTATTAGAAAAACTAAAGTTGAAAAATTCAAATTTTCATTTCGAAAAATTAAGACACCAGAACTGCACAATTTAGAATAAAATTGCGTATTCCACAAAAATACAGAAATATGGAAATAATTTAAGCTGTTTCAATCAAAATGTGAAGCATTCTCAACAAAATCAAAAATAAATGAAATTTAGGCCTAAACAATTTCATTACCTACTTTGGAAAAAATATCAGACAAATCATGATTTTTTTGTGTACCTAGTGGAATGAAATTGAAAAATAATCTGAGATGACAAAAATCAAAAAAAAAAATCAAATCAAATTTTTTCAATTTAAATTTTTTAAAAACATCGAAAAAATCGATACAGTAAAAAAATTGATATTTTTTGATAGGTAGGTAGTTGCAATAAAAATTGTAAACAGTTCAAAATATTTCTAAAAAAATTGTAACCTTTTTTTTTAATTTTACAATAAGTTGACTTTTGCAACATTTCTTTTCTAATTTTCTGTCATCTAATAAAAATCTTACACATTTCAGTTAATGTTTTATTTGCATTTAATCACAAAAAAATAGACGTTGAAGGTCAAAAAACATAGATTTTGATACCTCGCACAATATCGTCGAAATATTTCAATTTTGTCTTCCATCTTCCATCACCTTACAACAACCCTTCGCAATTTTGTCCTAAAATTACTTGAGTAATAAGTTTCACAAGTAAAAAACATATCAACTTTGGACTAGGGGTCTCTAACCCTGGGCCACTCCGCGACCCCATCTGTTTGAAAAATTTTGGGCTTCGATTCCTGATAACATAATCTACACGTCAAAAGAAAGTTTAAAAAAATGGTCAACATCTGTATACTGGGAGAAGCTGGAGAACTCATATTTCAATTTTCAAGAAATGTTTGGAAAATGACGAAATTTTTATTTTTTTTGCACCAAATTTGAAAATGTTTGGAACTAAATATTTGATGAAACATCTACACGTTAGAAAAACATTTTGAAATTTTTTTTGAGAAGCTGGCAAACTGCCACAAGGTTCTTTTATTTCCAAAAAAAGTTTAAAAATATCAAATATGACAAATTTTGAATTTTCTATACTTTTGAAAAAATTTTCTAAAAAAGATTTAAAAATGTCAAAAAATCACAAAAATGATGAAATTAGGTATGTTTTTTCTGTCCCAAATTCGAAAATTTCTGGATTTCGATGCTTGATGATACATCTATAATTCTATACGTCAAAGGAGACATTCTGGGGAAAAAATGGTCAAAATCGGTCCATTGGGAGAGGGTGTTAAACTGCCACAAAGGTTTTTCAAGATTTTCCCAAAATTTTCATTTGAGACTCGCCCCTCTGATTCTCTTTTTTTTGTAAAATGAAATTAGAAACAAACGAGAGGGGGGAGGGTGAGGTCAAAAACATACATTTAAATACCTCGGCCATTGTAGTCAAAAAATTAAAAATTTTAGTCCCCGAACCGACCTCCCCTCCCTGTACACGAGTCACTTTTTGGGTCAGATTTTGAGGTAATTAATTAGTTCGTAATTGATTAGTTTGAGTGACCCAATTGCATCCAGAGTCAATTTTGTGCCTCTTTCTATCGAAGTCCCTTTTAAAATTTGGGTTTAAATAACGTCTGAATTGGAGCCGGACACTTCGAGAAACCTCTGAAATTTTTTTGCTAGAGATGGTAAATATCGGTATTTTTCATTATTGATAATTATCGATATTTTTTCAAGGACCCAAAAATAGGTATAGAACCTTTTTTTTTGGGCCAGGAAAAAAAACCAGATGATATTCTTCATCTCCTACGGCCTTTACTTTTTAAATTTTTCGATTTTCAGACTAGATTTTCATTTTTACCATTTGGATTTTTGGATTTTTCTTTTCGTATTTGTCAACTTGGCATAAAAATTTAAACATTTTATACAAAAATCAAGGAAAAGTAAAAATATCGATATTGTTTGTTAAATCTATAATTATCGATAGTCCAAAATATCGGTATTTATCGATAATTTGCCATCTCTATTTTTCCATTGAATTTTTGTCCGAAAGAGCATTCGTTTTTGGTACTGTTTTCTTCCCTCAAATTTGCCTCGTGTTTTCTCTAACCGAAATTTTTTTCGTAAGATGATTTTCGACTCAAAAAACTGCCAGGAATTCGTTTCCACGAATCAAAAAACGCTATCTCAACTCGTTCACTTCTGAAACATCTTCAAAGTTGGAGCAAAACGGTAAAATGCTCTCCCTGTACTTCGATATTTCTGATGAAGTGACGACTTACATGTTCTCACCATATTTTTCCATATGTATGTATGAGAAACCCGAAATTACACTTAAAATCGATTTCATCACGTTATTGTCTAACGTTCGACTTATGTTCAATTTATATTTCATCCTCGTTTTCTAGGCGGAAGAAAAATTGCATACCTGCTTGAAGCATTTAGCAATTTAGGCATGAAAGAATTTTTATGGAAGCGTGATCGTGCCATTATTGAACATAGCCCTCTGTTATATATTATTATGTTTAAAGAATTTAATTTTTATTTGATTTCTAATTCGGCTCAATACGTATTTTTACTTGATGTATGTATTTTTTAAATGTAGGGTGTTCCATGAAAGGTCTACTAAATTTCGACAGTGGGTAGTTCTTGAATAGTTGAGCAAAACTCGTTATTATAATCATGGTCTATTTTGCGAATTGAAAGAGCTATGGTAATTTTCTCTTTCGCAGTCAATTTTTCAGAGTGAAAAATTCTTCATAGAAATTATGTTTGATAAAAAGTCAAATTTCCATTTTCTATTAAAAGTAACAAATAATTCTCATATGAAAAAATTCCACCAAAATTGAAATTGAGAGAAATGTGAAAAGTCTAAAGTAAATTTTTTACATGTATTTTCTCTTAAGGGGAAAATTTTTCGTTCGAAACTGAAATTGAACCCTATACATGGGTAGTACATGCCACAGAGAAAAATTATAGTTATTTGAAAAAAATTGAAAAAATTGAAACTTTCGGAGTTGTACTAATTAAAAGTAGATTTACCTAATATACTTTTCAAAACCATCTTTCTACTTTTTTTAACAACATAACTCCACAAGCTTCAATTTTTTCAATTTTTTTCAAATAACTAAAATTACTCTTTGGAAAAATTTTCTCTTATGAGAAAATTTGCGTAAAAAATTCACTTTTTACCTTCCAAAATTTTTTAATCAAAAATAATTTCTTTAACGAATTTTTACTTTGGAAAAAATTGAAAACAAATGAAAAACTTGCCATAACTCCTTCAATTCACGAGATAGACCATCCATTACAATAACGATTTTTGTTCGTCACTTTGAATACTAACAAGGGTTAAATTTTGGCAGACGTTTCCTGGAACACCTTGCATACAAATATGGCTTATAAAAAATTTTCATTTCACTTGTTCTAAAAAAAAAACTATTCCCTCGTTATTCAATAAACAATCACGACCTACACGCACCTTAAAAATTACCAAAGGTAAAAAATTTCAAAAATTTCATCTTCGAAACGCCATAATATTAATTTGCGAATTACCTACGGTTGAACGAATCCCTCAAAGAATGGCTCAACTCGGTGTAAACTATTTTAATCGTTTTCGAATAATTCATAAAGTTTGCGCTTTTCAAATTCACTCTCGACTGCACCTATTTTTACAATCTTATATCAACAAGTGTTACATTTTGATAAATTAGGAAAAGGAAGGTGTGGATATGTACAGCGAGGGCAACAAAGACAAGTCGAAAAAGTTGGCCTGAAACGAACTAAGAGAGGAAAAAAAAGAAAGCATAGTTTTATAATAAAAGCAGAACGGAGGAAATGTGGGTGTTGCAACCGCATCTACGATTTTTGGGGAGGAGGTGCTTGAAAATGATGAAGAGGGTCGCGACTGCGTGACTATCAGTAAATGGGACTTCGTCATTTCGACAAGATTTCAGACTCCGTTCAGATTTCGTATTGTAATCCCATTGCGTTGGGTTGTTCGCCGGGGCCCATTATTACTTTTTTACGTTTTTTTTTGTAGGGTTAGCGGTAATTTTACGTAGTTTCGAGATATGAATTTGTTTATTAAACACTTGTAGCTGGTTGAAATCGCGTATCGAGTTTTATAGGTGAGTTATCGTACGTAATACTGTTTTATGTAAGTATTATCGAATCTCTATTGTAATGGTAAATTTTATTCGTGGCTGTTTCACGTATACGGGGATTAATTTTAGGGGCTGAGAGCGTCGATGTGTTACGTGAAGGGGGAAATTTTGGAAAAATATCGCGAGATTATTTCACGATTCTTCTTTGAACCTGATTGAGGATTATTTTAAGATTTTTTAGGGTAGAATGAAACATATTTTCAAATTGTAACGCGACCACAAAATATCTCAAGTTTTATTATATTTTCGAACATCTTGAAAAATCATATTTCATTTCATTAATTCGTTTTTTTAATTAGCTAGTGGCAAAAGCTACTCGTAAAGAATTTTTTTACTCTAAAATTACCTCAAAACTATTCTGTTGCTTTGACGATTCAAATCTGAAGAAATACAAAAGCACAATATCTAAGCTGTTTTCAAAGATATCATTCAAAGTTCACATCTACACAAAACAATTAAAAGGCAAAATAGGTAAACTGGAACAATACCTACCTATTAGATATTCCAACATTATAAAAACAGGAAATCAACTCGAATAAGCCTCAACTTTCATACCTATCTATTCTATATAAGTATAAGTATAGATAGTAGGTATTTGAAGTAAGCTAAAAATTTCCTACGTAGCGAATAGTTTTCGAAATGCGGTATTCACAAAAACGTCAGTACACAGCACACACAAACGGAAGATCAACATATACAAACAGCTTATTACATAAATGAAAGCGCCTATTCTATAGGTATAGCGAATACGTTTATGAATGATGGTAACGGAAATTATCAAAGGCATCTAAGGAGATCGCAAAGCTGACGACCTTCCCTTATACCTATAAATGTTACCAACTCCAACGTTCGAGTATATTCTATTTTGATATAGGTACTTAGTTGAGAGAGTCGAATAAAATAAATCAAAACTACCTATTTTCAATTTTCGATATTACCTCGTTGGATTTATTTTGATAGAGAATTCGACAAAAATTGTTTTCTATCAACAAGTTATCATCGTATGAGCTTGAGATGGTTTAAAAAACCAACATAGTCGAAAATTACAAAAAAAAAAAAAGAAAAAATTTTACGAGGAAAAACGATTGTGACATTAATTTCTTAGTAAAATTAATCTTTCATTAGTTTTTTTCAATTTTGAAAGTACATTTTTTAGCTGATTTGTTGAAAAAACAGAAATAACTAGCCAATATTTTTAGAGGAAACATGTATAGTATTTTTCAAGACTTGAAAAAAGAAATTTTCTGATAGTACAGCAAATTTGATAAATAATCAACACCCACAGAATCAAAAATCCGAATATGATTTGAATGTCATTTAGGTCGCCTTTAAAATTTAATTTTTTGACTCCCTCATTTTATTCGTGAGTTCTTTTTAAGAAATAAAATCAAAGAATACTTGAATTTAGTTCAAAAAGTTGCACCTTGCGTGAGAAAAATTGAAATACGTGTATGTACAATTGCAGGATATTTCATAAGAGTAGGCAACCAATTTTGGGTTCAGTTGAATGTGTTTACATACTCTTCAAATTACAGGGAACAAACTTAATTTTTTGCTTGATGTTCATTTGAAAAATGTCTTGATGTTTATTAAAAAATTCTCTTGTAACTTAAATCACCCCGGATTAAGATCTCATTTCCGAATCAATTGGAAAATTTTCCAAAAATTGAATAGAAAATGTACGCAAATTTTCCCCAAAGGAAATATCCTTTAATTATGAATATACATACACATTTTACGGCTATCTATAATCTGAGAATTATACCTAATTTAAATCATTTGAACGATAATACAAAACTCTTGAATTTACATTTCTTTGATTTTGTGGATTTCATCAAAAATTCAAAAATGTCAGATATCTACTTGGAAAATCACACGTAATTAAGTAACTATATATTTTTACAATTTCTTCGACATCTCAACAGGAAGTCATTTTTTCAAAATTTATCAAGTTCCAATTCGCAGACTTTTAAAAGAAGAGATACATACGTAGTTACCTATAGGCAAAAGTAAATGAGGTTATGTGAAATTTTGGAGGATAGCAGAGCAAAAAATGGAAAATTTTTTCGATTCATATGGTATTTTTTCCAACTCAAATTCAATTTTTCTCAATTTTTCTGGTTCAAAATTCAAAATTCATCAAATTTTTTCCAGAAAAAAATCACCACTCTCCAATATTTTTCAATTCGAACATAATTTTTTCGACCAAAAGTGCATCTTAACCTCTAAGTTAGATGTCTTAAATTTTTGGTTGACAATTTTTGGTCGTATCTTTCTTGGATTGACCCTTAGATTGAAGTTTTTCAAAATCTTCGACATTCTAAGCATTACCTATTGTTTTATAATTAATATTTGGAAAAATTGGTAGGTAGGTAACTAACTAAGCTTTGTAAAATATTCTAAATTACGTAAGCAATATTTTCGAAAAGTGCCTACCTAATTGTTTAATTTAAGAAAAAACGTTGTAAAAGTAAAATCCATTTTTTAAAATAAAATTACAATTTTTTCAAAGTATTTCTTTTCGTTTTTTTTTTTTTTTGAAAATATTCAACTTGAATTATATTAAAAGTTGATCGTTTCCATTTTCCAGCTGCAAAGCTGTAGAGTGGGAATCAGTTCGAGTGTAGATGAAACCATTAATTTGACTTTACACTCTAAACTCAAAATCCAGAAGAAAACAATTTCTTTTTTTATAATTACCTACCTACTGTAATGAATTTTCACTTGAAAATATTTTTAAAAAAAAGAATTTCTCCATTTTGATACCGAAAAGTGTACATTTTGGTGCCTGAAAATCTCCTTCCCCAAAATAGCGCCTGTGCTACACTCGAGCTCACATTCACTCCACATGAAAAGGTCCAGAAGCGAAAAAAGTCTAGAAAGTTTATTTGTAATGAATCACTAATCAGCCTAGAAAATTTTCAAACTACGGTGCTCAACCACTAACCTTATACTAAAGAAATGGAATGGAACATTACATTAATTTATGCAATGTCTGTGGGCAGATTTTTCATTTTCACCAACCCTGCCTCCCCCCCCCCCGATTTTGGACTCAATAACGTCTCTGCTCATTACTGTCGTAGTACTACAGAAGTTTGGAAAAATTGCAAATTAAAATTTTAAAAAGGTCGTATTTTTGCCCAGGGTACTCTTCGAAAGATCGACAAACACACATACGTGTAAATAGGGGTAATTGCCTATATATTTAACTGAAGGAGGTACATCAGCTATGAAACGTCCTGTATGTACAAACGTTAGCAAAATTTCTAAAATTATATTTTTGGAGAAAAAGAGCAATATTTCACATAATTCGATCATTTCTCCAATTCGGACGGCTATCAGAATCCTTCTGCTGAAAACTTTTTTACAATTTTTCACATTAAAAAATCATTTTATGAACAAACTAAGCGTCCTATGAAAAAAATGAATGAAAGCAAAATTGAAGAGTATAAAATCTACTTTCTGCATAGTGCATTTTTTTCCTAGGTAGTTTAGTTTTCGAGATATTTTTACTGAATGTTAGAAAATCAGCTGTAATCTTTCAAAAGTAAGGTTCTTACCTTGGAAAAAAGTCCCCGCCATTTCCATACTACCCATGAAACTATAAAACATAGGGTATGCTTTAACTCATTAAATTTTCCTATTCCATGACATCGTGATATTCGAAGTTTTTTTGAAATTTTCAGTCCACAAAGTCTTTTGAATTCTGAAGATTTTTCCATCTCCAAAAAAATCTGACAAAATATCTAAAAGTCATCGTACCTAACAGATTTTCGCAAGTGAATTTCGTAATGGAATTTTTTTGAAAAATTTTTGAAATCAAATTCCAAGTACAAAAAGTTAGTAGAAATCTGTTTAAAGTCAGCCTTTGTTAAAAAGCTGGCTGACAAAATGACTTATTTGAACTGTATTGAAAGTTTTAAGAACAAAACTTGAAATTTTTCAAATCTAAAAATTCATTTGAGATCTTAAAAATTTTTCAAGACCAAAAAAGTCTGAAAGTCATCGTCTAGGAATTTCTTCAAGTTTTTCGCGGAATTATCCATAACAAAAGTATATCCTATGCTAAAAATTAGTCGATCATTAGAGAAAGGAAATGTTACACTCTACAATTTTGTTTCCAATTATTTTTTTCGTAGAACATCAAGTTCGCCCCATAAAATCAATTAATTTGAAAAAAAAAGTCATCTGTTAAATAAATGACCAACTGACTTGAAAAACTAATTTTCTGAGGAAACTAAGCTTCCTATGAAAAAAATAAATAGAAACAAAATTGGGGAGCTTGAAATTTCCTTTCCCTTATGAGCTATTAGTTTTTTCGTAGGGAGTCAAGTTTTCGAGATATCTGCTATAGAGAAACTTGAATTTTCCAATTTTCGGTAAAAATATCTCGAAAACTTAACCCCCTAGGAAAAAACTATATGCTCATTAGAAGGAAATTTTACTTTCTACAATTTTGTTTCTATTCATTTTCTTCGTAGGACGTTCTTTCGTCCAGAAAATCGATTTCTTGAGTAGAAAACGATGAAACATAGGTAAATTTTCTCAAAAAAAAATAGTTTTAAGAAAAAATCTGACGTAATGGAATTTTTTCATATTTTTTTTCGTAATCAGTGCAAAAAATACTATTGAAAGCACCTATTATTTTTCCAATAATATTTCCATAATTTTTTTTCATTGACTCAAACAAAATTGTTTTGAAAAGGTTGAAGTTTTTAATGAAATTAAGGAAGAAGACAGGAAACGAAAAAACGTTAATACATAATCTTCGAATGATAATTTTTCTCTGGCTGCTCAACAAATTCTCTCGCATTGAAATTTTAATTTTAATTAAATTCAAATTAATTTTCACCAAAGTCGTGATTTTAGGAGTACATTTTTGAATTTATTTAAATCAGGACAATCTTTTTTATGTATTCGAATTAAAAAACATGTAGGTAGTCAGACCGACGTAGGCAGATATCTATCAATTTGATGAAGTAAAACCTAAATTGTTTTCATGACAAATTGACGTCTAACAATCCGAAGGCATTATTGTCCGGGGTAAAAATAAAACATATCTTCGGGTCTAATGAACAGCGCAATCAACATTGCCAGACTAAAATTAACGCTTAATTTTACCTCATAATGATATGAAAGACGAGTCTTACAAAAGATTAATTTTCTTTGAACATTCGAAAAAGAACCATTCAGCACAGCGAACAAAAGACACACAACCGTAAACGTTTTGTAAAAGGTTTGATTACCGTTTCCGTGCATGTTTTAATTTATGATGAAGCGAAATTCATTCGCAATCACCCAAACGAGACACGAATGGCCGCATACACTACATATACCTCTACCTACCTACATACATACTCAACCTATACATATTAAGACGCGAATTTTTAATTAACTTTTAGAAAAATTTCTCCACTCGAAAAACTCACGCAGCAGCGTTATATTCCGAAACAATTTAAAATGGCTCTTTCGCACGAAACATGAATCTTTGTAATCTTTGTAATTGACAAAAATCATAGTAACAATTGATTCAACTGGGGAGAAAAATTTGAGGAAATTGCACTTTCGTTCTGTCTTGACGTCGGAAAATCATTTCCTGACAGTGCTATTCTTCGCTTGACATGAAAAGTGCCCTTATTATGGGCAGAATTTTTCAAAAAGAATAAAACGTAAAAGAAGAATTTGGAAAAGCACAGGAAATTACAGTTCGAAAGCTTATACGACGGTAACTATTTTAATTATAATTTGCTTTCGCAGTACCTAACTTTTTCAAAAACTTTTATACGTTTCCTCTTTTAATGCCGGGGCTCATCTCGGGTCGCAAATATTCTATTTTTTTCAAATCCCCTCCACGAAAAATTAACGGATAGAAAATGATATTTATTAAATTGTCGCGGTTTTCGTGTTGGGTATTTTTTTTCTTCTTCGAGAATACCTACTCGAAACCGTGTACCGATGAAATAACTACCTACTTTGGAAATTATTTTACTTAGAGTAAGAATAATTCGACGCGATTAAAGGTTATTTACTCAGTAGCCCGGTAAATAACGTCTTCGTTGGGTAAATTGAAATAATTTTATTTTCAACAAGTTTTAAATTAGAAATTTCCTAATAAATGTTGAGGTTTTAATTAATAAAATACTTCTCGCTGCAAATTAAAATGCCGCTCCATAGGACGTAATTCGTTTCACCCTCTTAATTTCTCTACTGTATGCATTCTGACACCTTTACATAAACACCTGTTCAAACTGTAGCGGAAACTGGGTTAAATATCGGTTTACGTACTAAGAAAAATGATAAGAGCCTCCGTGTACATAAATGTAACTTTTGATTTTAGTAAAAATAATTCAGTATTCGTAAACATTTGTATCGATATTATAATCGCACGTGGATATAATTTGGGAATATTTGTCTCCTGTGGAAAACTATACCTGCCATTAATAATAATGATCGTGTACACGATGGGCTTTGTTTTGGTCATTTTTTTTTGAGGTACGTATTTTTTATCATCGCCGAATGAGTAATATTTGCTGCATGTGTGCCCTCCAAGTTCAATTTAACACGTAGGTATATGTAAAATTCGCCATAGTTGTAGTCGATGTCTGAAATATTACGCGATAAATTTCAAGTATTTGACTAAAATCCGCAAAATACCTACCCATGGGTTTGCTCGCCAGTTCATTCTGTTCGGCGATTAATAGATAGTTAGGTATAGGTATATATATTACAAGGGCAAATATTTGGTCTAATGAGAAATACTTCGACCTGAAATTCGACCAAATTAACATTCGACGAGTACGGCATATTAATGTATTGTAACTTTCTTCAAATTTCAAGATTTGATGGGGGTCAACATTTTTTGTTGGAAAATTTACCTACACTTCTAATATCTATTCTTAGTTGCTCAATTTAAGTGAAATACAGAATAGAAGCTCCGCCCCCTCCTCAAGCCAAAAAATACGAACATTTATGCTCCAAAAAAAAGAATTATTCTTTAACTAATCATTTTTTTTAGCTGAAATTGAGAGTGACAATTAAAAAAAAAAATTCATGGTCCACTGTTCTCTTGTCAGCATATTGTTTGCTTTTTGAAGGTAGTGTTGTTTGATTCTGCAAACCACCACCAAAATCAACTTAACAAAGAATGTCCTCGATTAAAGTGCATATTTTTTAAATAAAAATAGCTGCTAATGAGCAAACTTTCAAATCAGGAGTAATAATATTAAAATTTTTCAATCCAAATTACAATGAATCGAGGAATTGAAAAAGCAAAACGAAAAAAAAACTTTGTACGTTGCATTGAAAAAAGTCAGATAGATTTTTCTCTCATCTTCAATCTCAAGGGAAATTCGATTAAAAATTAACATTTCAAATTCAATTTTATTTTCATTTCGATATACTTTTGTAGTAGGTAGGTACCTACTTTGACCTTCAAAATGGAACTTATTCATAAAATGCAAATGATATTTTTCAAAGTTGTCTTGTAACTCTGCGATTGAAACATCAATATTCTCTAATTTGATTTAATATGTTAAACGACAATATGAACTAATTCTGAGCAGAAGCACACCGAGCTAGGTGAAAGGGAAGAGAGGAGGTCAGGAAGTTAGGAGAGAGGGAAGACTATTCATCGAAGTTGAGTAGGTACTCCGAAATCTGCTCCATTGCAAAGTATTTTAGTTCATTTTACTTACTCATGTTTGGTATGCATTGCCAAATTTTGCACATTTTGTCAACATTTTAGCATATTTCGTCAATTTTCAGCACATTTTGTAGTCCTATATTTTGCACAAACTGTTAATTTTGCGCATTTTTATTATTTTGCACTTTGGTCCATTTTTGCACATTTTGCCTATCTTTTTGCACATTTTTGCCAATATTTTTATTACGTTTGCACATTTTCTTCTTTTGCGCATTTTTCTCACATGAGTATATTTTTGTCCATTTTGTACGTTTTGCCAATTTCTTACATACCAAATTTACGAAATTTAGCATATTTTATTAGTTTTTCGTACATTTTGTCAATGTTTTACACATTTTTTCTCAATTCTATGCATATTTTTGATTAATTTTCGCAGGTCAACATCTTGCATACTTTCATCGCGCCCTTTCATTTTTACACATTTCTTATCAATTTTGCATATTCTTTCATATTTTTATATTTTGGTAATTTGAGTTTATTTTTATTACCTAATTTTTGCACATCTTGGCAAATTTCTTCGTCCTGATTTTGCACATTTTTGCAATTTTTTCATGACTTTTGCACATTTTGTAAATATTTTTGTATATTTTTATCACTTTTGCATATTTTTTGAATTTTGTAAATTTAATTTTAGCACATTTTGTCAATTTCGTTTATTTTTTCATCTTTGCCCCAATCTTAATTCATTTTTATCATTTTTACACATCATCATCATTATTTGTTTATTTTGAGTCTTGTCAATTCTTCGTCACCATTTTGCACATTTCGCATATATCATCATTTTTGCACATTTTGTCGATTTTTGTAAATTTTCATCTCGTCTACATATTTTGTCAATTTTTTGCATATTTTCATGCCTTTTGCACATTTTTTAAAAGTTGGTAATTTTTGCACATTTTTGTCAAATTTGCATATTTTTCTCATAATTGCGCCTTTTTGTAATCAAAGTATATTTTTATGATTTTTCTACATCTTTTCAATTTTCTTCGTCCCGATTTTGCACATTTTGCCAATTTTTCGCATATCTTCATCACTTTTGCACATTTTTCCAATTTTTTGCATATTTTTATCGCTTTTAAACGTTTTTTGAAATTTGCTAATTTTTGCACATTTTTGTCAATTTTGCACTATTTTCTCATAATTGCGCCTTTTTGTAATCTGAGTAAGTATATTTTTGTGATAATTTTCTTCGTCCCGATTTTGCACATTTTATCACTTTTTGATAATTTTGTTAATTTTTCGCATGTTTTTTTTTCCAAATTTTTCGCACATTTTTCGAATTTTGCAATTTTAATTTTTGTATATTCTTGTTAATTTTGCATATTTTTCCATCTTTGAACATTTTGATAACCTGAGTATATTTTTGTCAATTTTCTTCTTCACGATTTTACACGTTTTCACATTTCTATTAATTTTTGCATGTCTATTTTGCACAATTTGTTCGTTTTGCACATTTTTGTCATTTGTAAAGTTTGGTATAATCTTAACACATTTTTGGAAATTTTTGCATTTGGTTTGTAAGCTTTCTTCGTCACAATTTTGTGCATCTTGCCATTGATCAAGTTGGCGTAGTGCCTTTTAGCATATTTTCACTTTTTTGTACACTATTTATTAATTTTTGTTTATTTTGTCATTGTATTGCATATTTCGTCAATTTTAAACACATTTTTATTTTTTTGCACATTTTTTTGACCAAATGTCATATTTTGTCAATTTTTTGTACATTTCCAATTTGCCCAAAAATCGTCATTAAAATTCGAAAAAAATGATTCCAATCCCACAAAATGTGAAAAAATTCGCATATAATGAAAAATTAAGCAAAAATTCACCAAACAATCAATTTCTTTTGTGATTTGTTGTAAACCAAGCTCCGAAAAAAATGTCTGAAATTTCAAAAATTTGTCTTTACAACACCACAAATTTGTGCTTGTTTTTCCAACACGTACCTAAGAGTATTTCGCTGTCCTTCGACAAAGATTGAAACAGACTTCCATTATATCATTACCCATCTATGCAAATGTTTTTCATAAAACACAAACCAATCAAAAATTTCTCCTTGTAAAACGCCAGATCATTTTTCAAAACCACTCGAGCAAAAAGACAATAACGTCCCTAACCTACCTACTCGTAATTTTAAGAGGGTGCTTTATTTAAAAAAAAAAAAAAAGAAAAATAACGAAATCACGCTTGCGCCAGGCTTTGAGCTGGAAAAAATTTAGATTATTTGGGTAGCTCATTTCGATAAAGAAATTTTTGAAACTCATTTCTGAAATTACTGATCGATATCAATAAAAAAAATATGCAAATAAAAAACTAACCAGAGAAAGTCTAGGTAGAAAAAAATAATTATTAAAATTATCGAAGCGTGTCGATTAAAGGTTTACAAAGGATTATGGTACAAACGGTACAAACAGGCGGTTAGATTTCTTTTTTCAATTTAGGTAATAAAAAATGAGCTAAGGAATGTTTTCTGTCGATATACATAAGCCTATGGGAGCCCTGCACTAAGTATATTAAACCAAAGTTGCGGCTGTAGCTGTAGAGGTGTATCTACCTAATATGACAATGGCTACGTATCATTTTTTTGCTCTAACGTTGATTAACAAAACGTCACATTGTTGCATCAGAAACTTATAACGGATAAATGAAAATGTAAAGAAAATAATGACATAATAAGCTTAAAAGCCGAATTGTCAGATTAAGAAAACACGCTAAAAGTGATTCAGAAAGTCTTGCTAAAATATAAACTTCCCAAAAGTATACTTAAGTTGTGGTAAGCCGCAGTCGTTAATCAAAATATCCCTTAGTTATAAAGCGATTTAGAATAGCATTACCGGTAAACAAACCCTCTTTTAAAAACTACCTCGGTTGGCACTTCCTCTCGATATTTCTGCTACTCATAAATTAAACCTCCATTAGACTTCAATCTATACGAGTGAAAACGTGTTCCAGTCAATTTTCAATACAAAAAAACTCGAAAATGAGCTTTTATTAATCATTCGTCGTTTCTTTTCTCATGCTATGTTATCTTCACTTTTCTCTATCCTGCAAAAGGTTATCCAACTTTCGATTAGATATAGATCATAAACTTGCTATCTATCCTGGATTTCATTTATCCCTCAACAGCGTGTTTATTTTCGACTAATTTTATCTGCCAACGTTTGTGCGAGATTTCGTCGGCCATATGCGGTGCTTTTTTCATTAATAAAATGGAATTATACATGAAGGGAAGAGCAACGAAAGAAAAATAGTGTAAATGAGAAGCAGTAAAGACCGTTCCAAAGGTATATCAATCGAATAAAGTTATGGCGGTCTGTGCTTTTCTTATCAGAACGGAACCCTTAGTTTTGGTTACAAAAGGCTTTCGCTATCTCTTTTCAAAATTCCTCTGCAATCATTTCAAGCGGTTTGCTACATTAAATAACTTTCATGGTATGAGTTTCTAAAACTGATGCTGTTGTCTTATTGCGTTTCTAGTAGATAGTTGTTGGGAATTTTATCAACTCTGTACATTCGTTCGTTTGCTTACCTACGTATCTACTTCTTTTTCGATATTCGATGTTTCGATGTGTATTATTCTTCTGCCCAATTTATTTTGTATTTTCGGGTTTAAAAATTGAAGTATTTTCGTATCTACGTATCGATTGATTAAAATTTGTAACCGAAGTGGTGGTTTCGGAGAATAAATACTTTTAAATTGGATAAAATGGTATAAGGGTAGGTACCTGCTTTTTAATAGCGAATAGGATAGAATAGGTACTTAAAGAGCACAGCAGAATTTTTAGGGGTAATCTGGCCCTGAGCACCGAATTTGAAATTATCTAATGGAACTGGGACTTTATGGTTTAAAACCATCCTAAGAAAATTTTGAGCTTGAAATCTACCCCTACTGGGAAACACAAAATTTCTATTTTTGGCAGTTTTCAATAGAATTTTTTCAAACTTGCAGGTATAGTAGGCAGTATCAAGGTCGATTTTTGGAATTTGTTGAAAAAAATTTCGAGCACTTTTTAAAGGTTAAATCGACATTTTAAGCTTTCTAAGAGCCATTTTGGTAACCCCTTTCAGAGATACAATTTTGAAAAAAATATATATTATGTACATGATCTAGATGTACAATCTCATAATTTTTTAGAATTTTATATCGTGGTGCATCGCATTCAAAAAATGCAAAAAACAAATTTTTCCGCACATTTTCCCCCTTGAATGGGTAATTTCTGGTCGAAAAATTTTTTCTTGTAATTTATCAACGAAGACACTGGAATACACCATCAACCTGCATTTACACTAAATTCGTTTATTTTTTCCCAATTTTATTTTAAAATACCCGAATGCCTCCATTTTGGGAACCCACAACCTGCTCCGTGATCACCGATGGACCTAAAAATCATTTCTGGACCTGTTTCAAGCCAATATCTATCATATATTGCAATTTCAGCAAAATCGAAAAAATTTAATTTTCTTAACATTCTTTTGTGTGAAATTTTCCGAAGTTGAAAAAACTCAATTTCTGAAAAAGACCAAAAAAGAGTTTCTCGATTTTGCTGAAATTACAATAGGGCTATATAAATATCACCTCGAAACAAGTGCAAATAAGATTTTTAGGCCCCTAAGTCATCTCGAAGAAGGTTGTGGGTTCCCAAAATAGCGCAATTCATGGTCCACCTAGGGGGGGGGGGGCGAAAAATCGTTTTTTTGTATTTTTGAAGGTAACGCATCACATTATAAATTTCTAAAAACATATAAGATGGAAAATCTAGACTAATTACATAATATTTTTTTAAATCAGAATTGCAACCCTGAAAGAAGGTACTAAAATGGCCGGTAGAAAGCTTAAAATGTCAATTTGACCTTGAAATAGAGCTCGAATTAAAAAAAAAAAAGTTCTCTTAACTACACAGTCCTGCGATAGAAATGTTGTTGGAAAAATGAGGAGTGGTTTTAATAGTATTTTTGCGCTGATAACGAAAAATAAATAAATGAAAAAATTCCATCGCGTCGATCAGTTTTCTTTACAATTTTTTTTTTTTTGAGAAATTTACATACTTTTCATAACTTTAGTTCAAGAAATAAATTTTTGGGCGAACGAAGGGTCATACGAAAATAATTAATAGAAACAAAATTGTAGAGCGTAAAATTTCTTTTCTTTAATAAGCAGATAATTTTTTTCCTAGGGGGTCAAATTTTCGAGATATTTTTACTGAAAGTTGGGAAATTCAAGATTAATTTTCTTTAATAGATAACTCGAAAACTTGACCCTCTAGGAAAAAACTTATTGCTCATTGGAGGGACGAAATTTTACGCTTTACAATTTTGTTTCTATTCATTTTTTCATAGGAAGCTTAGTTCCCGCAGAAAATGAATTTTTCAAGTTGATTGGTCATTTTATGTAACAGTTGAGTTGTTTTTTTCAGATTAATCGATTTTTTGGGCGAACTATGAGTCCCTATGATCAATTAGTTTTTTTCAAAGAGGCTTGGTTATCGAGATATTTACGATGAAAGATTACAGCTGATTTTTCAACTTTCAATTAAAATATCTCGAAAACTCAACTACCCAGGAAAAAAATTCTGCATTATGCAGAAAGGAAATTTTATACTCTACAATTTTACTTTCATTCGTTTTTTTTCATAGGACGCTCAGTTTGTTTATAAAATGGGTTTTTAATGTGAAAAATTGTAAAAAAGTCTTCAGTGCAAAAATTCATCATTTTGTAAAAACCCCTTACGTGATTTAAAAAAAAAACAATACCCAACATTTTTGAAATCTGCGTTGAAAATAGATCAGAATCACCCCACAGAACCGAAACAACATTTTAAAACTTTCAAAATGCAGGACTGTGTTATTTCTTGGACCTTGGTGTTGTCTACTATCCCCGCAAGTTTGATAAAATTAGGTTGAAAACTGTCAAAAATGGAAATTTTATACGAAAATCTTAATTTAAGCCCCCAGAAAGGGTTAAGGGTGAAATATCGAGCTAAAAAGTCCCCGCCATTTTCATATTGCCTATGAGGCTATAAAACACAGGATATGCATTTGCTCATTGAATTTTTCAAGTGCATAAAATAGTGATATTTGAAATTTTCCAAGTCCAAAACAATTACACAAAATATTTAAAACTCATTGTAATGTATTTTCGTAGTGGAATTTTTTTGAAAAATTTTCGAAATCTAATTCAAAGTAGGTACAAAAAATTGGTAGAAATCTGAAAATTTTTCCAAATTAAAAAAAGTCCGACAAAATGTCTAAAAGTCAGCCTTAGGTGAAAAGCTGTCTGACAAAATGTCTGATTTGAACTTTCTTAAAATTTTTCAAGTCCATAAAGTTGAAA
>FIZU01037640.1:0-11806 GCA_900064475.1 Pseudococcus longispinus
GATTAATTTTACACCATCCTGCCCAATCAATCTAATTCACTAGATGCCTAATACTATATAATCTCAACGAATATGATTCAATTTTCATTACTCTCTGAAACTGAGTACTATCAGATCCTTCTCATTGTGTAATACTGTAAAAAAAATGTTCGGTGATGATGATTTTGAAGTATTATTCAGTGGGTAAATTCTTCCCTCAACAAATATTGAAAATATCAGAATTTTTCGCTCGAAATACAGTTTATGTATCGTGTTTTTATCGTAGTATCACAATGTACGTTTTGATTTTAAATGTAAGCGCACCTCCAGTTTATACGTCAGCGACGCGGCGAGTAAAATGTAAATACGCGGCCGCGAAACAGAAACTTTTCGCTTTAGGCACTACGTTTCTTTCGTGCGCCAGACTATACGTATTATTTATGCTTAATTCATTTTCATTTGTTTGCTGTGTAAGTATTTACGACGAGCGTATTTATCGTAATACATTCGTATTATTTATCGCGTGACGAAACTTTTTTATTACACTATTCGACGACGAGATACCATACGCACAAAAAATATATGTGATGTTTGCCGAAAGAAATAAATGGCATTTATCACGACCAAATTCATGGCAAATTCGAAATCGCCCACCACGTATCGCTCCACCGATGACTCCAAACGTCTTTATTTTTAATAAAAGCTTCGTGCACGTTTCATGTACTTACTCATTTTGTTATTACGCTGGCGCGAGAATTGAGCAAAACAAAAAAATAACTCGACCGATTGTCGTTTCGCGACGTCAAGCAATTTATATATCTATCGAAACGCCGCGAATTTTCTAATAGCCACGATTGCGGAAATACTCGGTCGTCCGGCAGGGGTTAATTCATTTCTCATTCCATTCGCTAATGACGATAACTGTACCCGAAGGAAGCGAAGAGGGATCGCGAGTCGCGATCTATCGAAACATGCGAATAAATTAGATTAAAATACGCCCATCTCGGCCCCATCCGGAGACCGTATGTAGTAAATTTAACGAAAATGACCCAATTTATCCGGCCACCTCCTCCTGACTCCCTTCAGTGCCTTGCATATACTCGTACATATAACAAAAAGCGGACGAACATGGTAACCGTAGCCATTGCGTTGTGTAACTCGGGTAACTAGTAATTAAAAACTTTCAACTGATGAAAAAGCGCCAGATTTTTGCAAGCCGTCCGACTCGACGCCTTCACTTACCGAGCTTTTGTTAATTCGATGCCGGGCAGATGAAAAAGACGGTGTGGTGTGCAGATGGTTCTGAAGGGGGTTTGTCGACGTGTTTTCTAGATTGTTCTGGTCAAGTTCTCGGCTTACTTGCGACTTGATGTTCTGCAAACAGTAAATGAGTGTTTTAGAATGGACGAGTGTGCGAGGATGTGAATTTTTAACTAGATTTATAAATTAGAAGTATGATGATGGCTGGGAAAGGGGATGTGGGTATGTGAGTGTTGTGAAAATAGCGCGATGTCCTGAAGCATACACATAGATTTAATGCTGATTGAGACAGGCATATACAGGGTGTTCTGGTAGTAATGCATCGCCTTCAAACTGCGGTGATGCAGCTGCTCATTCTAGATTGAATTGGTTGGAACCAAAATGGCGCCAAGTCAGATGAGACCACTTTTGAGTTATCGAGAGTTTTCGAGGTTTTGAGATATGGAAGATCGACTGGTCAGGTTAAAATCCTAAAACTGTTATTTCTTGAAAAAAAAAGCTGCAAAATATTTGAGTGGCTCTGCCTCCAGTAACCTTAAATATTTTTCGATGGGATAATATTAGAAAATATCTTCTGTATTCCCCTTCCACTACCCCAAGTGAAATTCAATAAGTAAATCAGCTTTTTGCTTTTCCTGAAGAATTGCGCTTCCAGGGCCTCGATACCTTCTTGCAAGCCCTTCTCACGGCCCTTCCACTTAACAACCTCAATACAACATACTTGTATTAGGTAATGTCTTCTGCCAAAAATTCATCGAATTTGAAAAAGTTCAAGAAAAATGTAAACTTTGAATAGTTTAGGTTTTCGAGTAAAAAAATGGCTATATTTCGTCAAGCGAAGTTCGATTATGCAAAATGAATGCCAAATTCGTGATCACTGTTTGGTTCAGCGACCTCAAATTAGCCGAAAAACGCGTTTAATTGGATTTTTTTTGGAATGGTCAAACTTTTCGAAAAAATCTGAACTAGGTGTTGAGCTCCTTGGTCCACCTCACGTTTTCAAAAAACCCTTTTTATTCAATATAGACATGAAAAAAGGTATAAAGGGAATATTCAAACCCTAGGGATTGAACGCCACCCTCTGTCATCAGTTTCGATGAATTTATGTCGTTTTCAACTTATTCCAGTGGAGCATTCGAGCTCTGCGCCAAAGATGTTGCTGAACTTTGAAAACAGTTTTTTCCCCGCACATTTGATTCATTTCCAAATGACTCGTTTTATAATTTAAATTGAAGAGACGACAGGCATCGTTCTATTTTATAAGTCACCTTGACTAAATTCCATTTCAATTTGATACCACTTTCGACAAGCTTCGTAAGTTCGTACGCAGATATACATTTTTGAGCTGAAATTCATCCTAATCTGTCGCGTTGATGTACTACCCTACGAAATACATATCTAAGTAGGCAAATTTCATCTCTCGTTGAAAATTCAAAGTCCCGCGAAACATAATAACCTTGACGTTTTACCAGTTGTCAAAGGTGCCATGTTTTTCATATCAGCGTGAAAAACTTCTAGCTATTTTTCCTCGCCTGTAGATATAGTAGTATACGATTTCAAAGCTCGATACAAGGGGAAAAAAACTAAAAAAGGAGATGTACCAGACTACACTATCTACCAGCTGAAGATATTTTAAAATTCTAAAACCATTCCCCGGTGGTTCATTGAGTTATTCGCGCCGGCAACTTTTTCATATTTTACTCGACAATTTTTTTCTTCTTCTCTCGGTTTTGCGACGATCTTTTCGCGTATATAAAGTTCCAGGCCGCGCGAGTAAACTTGGTTATTATATTAAAACGAAACATAAAAGTTTTTTGTTATAAATGCAAATCATCGTGTACCGCTCGTATCGATAGGTATACTACCAACTTACCTACACTCTTACGACGTTGGTATATTTTTCTTTACTTCTTTGCCTTTCCTCCGCCCTTTCTTTTTTTGTAGGTACACGTTACAATTCGTTGATTTTATGAATAAGTATCAGCAGCGATATGAAATTGAAATCGCTGGCTGCAGCTCGTTAAGATATTTTGTCTACCTCGGTCGTCGTACCGAAATATTTTCAGTTTCACCCTGCGTATCGTATCGTTTCTCGTTGGCTTTTCCGTTTTATTAACGAAGAGCAGACGAGGTACAAGGGGAGTTTATTTTTCTGCGTACACAAAGTTTGCCAATATTCTCCAGCTACCGCAACTTTGTGTGCTTTATGATTATTAAAATGTCAATTGAGATTTTCAAAAGATTTATCTTTCGCTTTAATTTGCGATTAATCTTTCGATAAAGTTTCCCCATCGGTCTTTGTAAAACGAAGTAGGTATTATACGCCCGAGTAAGCTAAGTTTTTATGTGTAATTGAAAACGTTGCTGTTGCTTGTTTTTTTTTTCATATTAGAAAATCGCATCTACTTAAGAAACGTCATATTGTGAAATTTACATTTCTTAATAAGCGACGCTACGAGCATTTACGTCATATTTAATGCATAATATTATACATACGTGCTACCTTTTCCTTTACCTATGATACGTCTATATAGGTAGAGTACCTACGTATAGCGATAATAATCTAAAAGCCTTTTTTCATGCGATGCAAACGAAAGAGGAGGGAAATTTACCTATGTGAGTGGAAAAATATGTTACTAGTATTTATGTTGGGAGAATTTTCAACATATGATTCGAACACCAATCGAATTCCGGCTCCGGTTTGTATTGATGCGGGTTTACACGTTCCAGAAAACGTTTCCTGGGAGCTTGGTTTTGTCGTCTCAGGACAAAGATAGTACGTAGTCGACAAACCTTCCAAGTATAAACTGCACACAAAATATTTTAATGCTTTTGCTCGCTTATCGCCTCGTTTCATAACTTGGCTGCCATAATGGCAAGAGATGTACGATGATTGATGTCTTGTCTCAAGTCGAGCTTCTGTTTTGTATACTATCTCGAAGTATTAGATACTCGGTTGTGTGCTGTGTTGAGTATACGTCGTAATAGGGAAATCAATACGTTTGTAGTGATCTATACGTATTATGTATACCACCAGGATTATGTAGTTATTGAAATGTGTTTTGTTGGCTTGATGTTTCTATCGTGGTATTGGGTTTCATTAGATGACCTTATAAGTAGCAGAATGTAATATGATGAGCGTTTCCGTTTATATTAATCTGGCGATGTTGGGGAAAGGCTTAATTATCGAGTGCGTAGAGAAGTTTTATGGTATTTATTGAGCAGAAGAGATTTGGGTAATAGATGACTGAAAAGAGTGAGAATTGATGGAAATTTAAGGAATCTTATGGATGACCAAGTTGTTTTGAAAAAATAACCCCCTCCTCCTTCTCCTGCACTGCATTGATCATTTCCATTTCTCAACTTACCCATTAGCCTGACAATATGTCTGAAAGTTAGCGTGATCTCAGAAATTTCCCAAGTCCAAGAAGTCTGTTTGACAAAAATGTCGGAAAGTTACTCTAATTTCTGAAATTTTCTAAATGTAAGTTCAAAAAGTCTAAATTGTTGTCTGGCAAAATGTCTAAAAGATTTTCCAAGTCCAAAAATGTCAGAGAAAATCTGAAAAAAAAATTATGCCTAAAAAGTCTGACAAAATGTCACAATGTCAGCGTTACAAAATTTTGTGACTTTTTTTTTTGCAGATTTGGTCATCCCTAAAGCATATCCAATGCTAATTGAATCTCATCTACAGAAACCACAGGTTACGAGGTCACATTAAGACGAATTAGTGAATATGGGAGACACTCTAACGTGATATCGTCAAATTTAATATTCCATCCCTCGTTCCATCAATAAATAAAAAGCCCGGTAAATTCGAATCGCCGCTAATTAAGATCAATTAATTACATGGCCGGATCCAACGCGAGGTGACGAAGCAAAAAAAAAAGAAATTTGGGCCAAAAAGCAAACACAACCCTTACATGAATAATTCGCTCGATTCTTGTTTCGATTAACCCGGAAAAGCCGTCGTGTATAAAGGATATTCTCATGTAGTAAACATATAGTTCATTGTCTGGCCGTTGTTGGTTGAATGGCAATATTACACGTAGTTTTTCATCGCGAGTCTACTTATCAGATCGAAACGGGCGCGAAAATTGTATTAATAAATGCCAGAGCCTCGCGTATACACGTAGGCTTAGGTAGGATGTGGTTGGATGGCGATGATGAGAAGGGAAGAGGTTAATGTGTATCGATATTTTGTGCTGTGTAACTAACTTAGTATAGTAGAGCATCCATCGTGGTGTAGGACGTGTGGAAGGCTAAAAGGGTATACGAGTAAAAGACTGTAGGGCAGGAGAGGATTGTACATATTTTATCTTTTAGGGAAAATGCTTCTCGTATTATATTCGCGTAGTTTATGAATTGTGACATGGGGGCCGAAGTGACTGGATGAGAAGTGGAGAAAGCACCGTACTTGTTTCCTTATTCCTTGTTTTAGTGACAGCTTTTGTGAATGGGTGGTGTACTATTTTGGAAAGTGTAGCCGGGTTTAGCATACGTGACATATGCAGACTGCAGAGTGGTTCTTAAATAGTCTTATTTTGATAGAGAATATGCTAACAACTTATTGTAGACATTGGATTATAATGGTGAGATGTAGATCATAATAGTTGGGAGTGTTGATGCATAAATACCATTCAGTCATAGATTTGATGAGGGCAGAGTGTGTTTTTGGTCAAAGGTTCTGTAGATGGACTCTTCACCAAAGTTTGGACACTGCGGCCAAATCATTGAAGAATTCTGATAAAAATTGCCTTAGAAGGCTCTTCTCTTGCTACTATCTTGAATTTTTTGGTCTTTTCTTCAGCCCCACTCTCTAATCTTCATGAAAGTGTAACACATAGGATATGCTTTTGCTCTTTTTACGAGTCAGCTTTTGGTGGGGAAAAAAGTATATCCAGATGCGAAGGCGTGAAACATACGACACCCCAGATGATTAAAAAATTACATTTCGCAAGCTTAATTACTTTCGTTAGCAAAGATGACACACGATCAAGCTTCTGATAAGTCTGTTTCCTTCATTTTTTCCCAGCGAAAGAAAGCTTCGGCATTAGATTTTTTCTAAATGGATGATCACCCTTCTTAGCTCGGTTATGCTGTTAAATTGTCGGTAATTTTTTTCCTTCCTGGAGCGGCCCGCCGCGTGGTAAGCTTTTGATTAATGAACACCCGCCACCTCAAATCCGCGTGTAACTCAATAACGACGACGTTGGAAGATAATTTCGGCTATGTGGGTGTGATGTGGAGGGGTTCTTTTTATTTTATTTTTTCTCACCGCAGGGAAAAATGAAAATATACCCAAATAATGTGAAATCTCAAGAGTATCTTCAAGTATTCACTTACTATACGAGGAGAAGATTGTTTTTTCCCTAATTCATGACGTCGATGTAACATCACACAACAGTGTTATCGCTTTTGATGTGTGTTGCTTGGTTTTGAATTATTACGTTGTCGTTATTGTTTCATTATTCATAAGCTTGATACGATGATAATGGTCGATCGACATGTCATTTTTGAATGTCTTAATGTTTAGAAAAGGCCTATACGATACGTTACCTAGATGTTGTCAATTTTTCCTTATGATTCCGTTTTCGAATGATTAAAGAGAATATTGAATTTGTACCTAATTGGACATAGACTAATTTTATTGTTTTTTTTCAGGTAATATTTGATAGGCGATGAATTGGAAGTTTTTTTTTTGGTAGAAGACACGCTGTTTTGAATTACAAATGTCGAAAATTTATTTCAATTCCAATGTTTATCGATTGGATCACAACAACACGAATAAAAAGGAAATGAACCGAGTTAGACGTGAGTACCTAATGAAGTTATCACCCGTTATTCAATTTCATCTAATTATATTTTAATAAGAGGAGATAAAAGTTAGACAGGTGTCAATTGCGATGAAAAATTAACCTTCGCGGAGAATTATCTACAGTAAAAATAATCTACTTCTCAAAATCACAGCTATGAAGATGAGTATTTTCGTTTTAAAATGAATACCAAACGAATCTTTCATGAAAATATTCGTGGTTCATCTAAAACTTCATAAATGATTGCACTTTGATGTCCTTTTGATTCGTTTAGCGTTGATACAGCCAGCAAGTTGCGGATTAACTTTTATACGAGAAAATACTTGGAAATGTTTTCATGCATGTCCTTTTCTGATTTTTTTTCTCCTTTTTATTGGAAAAATTCAACAGTCAGGAATACTTACCTCTATACTACCGAGAAATACACCTTTGCCATGTAAGTTGGTGATTGATTCACGAATTTTTTTCATGATGTCGTATAAGTTGCCTATTCATCATATAGTAGGAAAATTATAATTATTTCCGCTTTTCTTGAAAAATGAGTAATTAATTTGAATTATTCGACCATTCGTTTAATTTCATAAAACGATTTATATTATTGCATCGGAGTGTTGAAAAGGTTGCATATTCGAGGTATGTTGCAGCATTATACGTGGACATATTTTTTTACGGCGAATATATGATGAGTAGCTTGAATCAAGATAATTGAACGTATTTGCATAAAAAGGTCTCGTCAGGCATCCTTTTTCTAAAGATGACACGTACCTAGTTAAAATAGTAATTTGGTGACGTTTATGGTGTTCCTTTGTAAATTTTGCAGTTTTTCTTTTTATACCTGCTCACAATCAATACATGGGGATGAATTTTTACTGCAGCTCTCAGCGGACTTCGTATACTATCCATATAGCTGGGTAGTTGGTTAGGTACATGCAATCTTTATTGGAGGCTTGATGTATTCGCCAGCGTACTAAATAATTACACACGTTGCTCGTATAAGTATACCTTAGGTAGGTCTAGGTACGTCTACGTACATATCGCAGCTAAATGGAGTAGCTCGTTAAAAGCTCGTATAAATTTTCTACGCTGGTGCAGCTTGTCGTTTGGTTTTCGCGCGCGTTGTTGAGCTTGTGGTTGGTATTATCGAGGAAGTCGTAAAAACGGGTAACGAAAGGCGAATTTTTTTTTCTTTCGAGGTCCCATTCGCTTGGGGAAATTGTTGGCTCGTTAGGAAACTCGTTTTTTTGAAAGAAAAGTTTTTTTTCGCAGGATTTCTATGTAGGTCGAAGGGAAATTTCCTACTATGACAGATAAAAAATACGAAAGAGAACTTACTTGTGGGCTAATTACCACAGGGAGATATTCGACGACGATTGTTGAACACTGTCGAGCATTTTAACGCGTCAAAATAATATCGCGATTTGCACTGCAACTCGAACCACCCGAAAGAACAATTAGAAGCATAACTATCGCACGTTTAGAAAGCAAAATTCACTTTATTTGATTTATTTTCTACACTCGAAGAGATAATTTCACACACTTACACGACAAGCGCTCAACTAGTGATCAATATTTAAGATAAGTATCTAAGTAGGTTCTATTGTACGTGTATCTAGGATTAGACGACGTTGTAAACACTACGGCGAAAATATCTATAATAAAAAAATGCTACGACAAAAGCTTAGTCAGGTACACTAAATTTTGGACGAAAAACCCGCGCATAAACTCACGTAAAGCTCTAACGAACGATAATCTGCGACGCTCGATAGTACGCGTTACCAACGCTAATAAACTCGACGAGTGTACTGGCTGCATAAACAGCGTACAGAAGGGAGATGGTGTACGTAGAGAACGAAACCGCGACGAACGAAAAGGGATGACCAGTTGAACCGCGAGAACTGGAATACTGCGACCAGCGACGTACTTTCGAAGAATGTTGCTTCTCTCTGGACTCCCTAAACTCGATCGCGTTCTCGTATTTTCACCGTAGATGAAAAGCTACCCTGTAGATGGCGCCTGGAGTGGCGCTAGGTATGTTCATTATGGCGTAGGGCTCTGGGGCGACCAATTTCTACACCACTGACACAAAGACGCGGAATATTGCGCGGTCTCTGTACGTTACGTATGGAAAGAAAAGCTCACCCGATATGTAAACTTGTGGAAATCAGGTCTAGGACGTCGGCTGAGGCAGACCCCTCTGTTTTCTTTGATAGTATGCTGGAAGCAGTCTTAGGTGCATTTGGGGGAGCTGTGTGAAGTTTGGAGAGTGCACGGAGTTCTGATAGGTAAAGAGTGATCGTGCAAGGGATTCGATTGTGTGATTGGAAGTTCGAGTTATAAACCCTTTTTTTGGTCATTCCTCACTAGATTTTCAATCATTTTTGCTAAGATTTGATATAATGTTGTATGGGTTGCATAATGAACTTTGTTTTCGAACTCCAGAAAAATTATTTTTTGAGATATAATATTCGTAGATCATCGTCAATTTCTGACTTGAGCGAGAAAATCCAATTATTTATGGCATTTGTAGTGACGACTGTAACATATCGAGTCATTTATGGGGGTGGTCGTCAAGCTCTTGCGTGTCACAAAATTTTTTAACCAGTCTAAAAGCTCGGTTTCTCGTTTGAAGATTATAGTCATTAACTGTTATTGGTGAGAAGAGGTGTTATCTTTGTTGACGTCAGCTAATTAGTTTTAACCTTTACTCTTCTCTTTCATTATCACGAGTTTTGTAATAATTTCCAGATATGTGTAGATATTATGATTGTTGCTGACTTTTAGACATTTTGTCAGGCAAAATTTTTTTCAGATTTCCACTGACTTTTTTGACTTGAAAAATCTCAGAAATAATGCTGACTTTCAAAAATTTCATCAGACAAACAATTTAGATTTCTTGAACTTGAAAATTTTTGAAATCAGGGTAATTTTTCGACATTTCTTCGGGATGTGGAAAATTTCAGTTTTATGGACTTGAAAAATTTCAAGAAAGTTCAAATCAGACGTTTTTTTAGTCAGCTGTTTACCTAACGCTGCGCTGACTGTTAGGCTTTTTGGTCAGACTTTTTTGAATTAGGAAAATTTTTCAGACTTCCACTGACTTTTTGTTCTTGGAATTAAATTTCGAAAATTTTTCAAAAAAGTTCCATTACGAAGTTCACTCATGAAAATCCGTTTCGTTGACTTTAAGATATTTTGTCAGACTTTTTTGGACTTGGAAAATTTTTCAGAATTCAAATGACTTTTTGGAATTGGAAAAATTCGAAAAATTTCAAATATCACGACTTTATGGACTTGAAAAACTCAATGAGCAAAAGCATATCCCATGTTTTATAGTTTCGTGGGTACCATGGAAACGGCGGGGACTTTTTTGTCCCTCAAATCAAGATTGACAACATGTTCATCCAACTTGATGTTATATCCAGATTTTCTCGACTGACGTCCTATAGAAAGTGTAATTGAACTCCTCATTTGAGGCTCATTTAGAATTTTGACCAGTCTTTCCTTCATGCCCTTTCTCAATAATCGCAATCGAATTGAAAAATGTTTGTTCTTTATTGAATTTTACACTCTAGAAGTAGAAAAATTCTCTTCCAAGTTGTCCTCGTTTTCGAATCGTTCGAAACGTTTTTTCAAAAAGCATTTTATTATACGCGTTTAGTCGAGAAGAAAGCTTTTGCTCTATAATTATATTATCATCTCGCGAGAAATCGCAGAGAAAAAGGTTTACCAGTTGCGTCCGCCATTTCCTAAGATAATTTAGTTTCGCGAGTACTTTTTTCACCTATATATTTGTTTCTTTTTCAACTTTTTTCTCGTTTTGCGATATTGTCGCGTGTAATTTATTCGCATTACCGAGTAGAGAGAAAAAAAAGAGAAATATACATTGCTAATGTTATTACGAAAGAGTTTTGCCTTTGTTCTCGATTTAGGAGTTTTTATTCGTAGGTGTTTGTATCTGTGTGACCTTATTTTTTTACGTTCATTTTTCTTCTTTTGTCGTCGTTCGAGGGATTTGTACCGAAAGTAGAGGCTGATTGAGTACAATTGATTTGTTAGCACGTGTCTAATTTTAAGGGTAACGTTTTCCAGTAATATTGAAAGAATTGTATGAAATGTGTGTCATAAGATTTTATGAAAATTATAGATATTAAAACTTTTAGCTCGAATGATGCTCAAATTGAGCAGTCATCAAAAGTGTCAACTTTTTTTTACATCAAGCCAAATATTATTCAGAATGTGAAAGGTTCCAAAATATGTTAAGATCAAAAATTGCCAGGTTAAAAAAAAAAGACTGAAAAAAATGAAGGCAGATTGAGGAACGGTTTGAGATTTCAATGAAAAGTTATCTAAACATTTATAAATGGCATGCTTTCAAAAGAAAATCAGCAAATTTTCTGAATTTTTTTAGAGCCTGACAAAATACTTCTTGAAAAGTTTCAAAAATGTTGGAAAATAGTTTTTGATATTTTAATAAACTTTCTAATGAGTTGTAGGATGTCGACGAAATGGAGTTGACGCGTGTATTTGTTTGGAATTTTTTTACACACGAGATTATTGAGTTGTAAAAAATGCACGTGTCATTTCGTCACCTCGGATTTTTGATTCAACCGTGCTAATCGACTAATAATGTCACCCTAACGTCAGAATTAAATTTTTAGCTTTCGAAGTTGATTACAGCGCTTTTTGGAGCGATTCCAAAATGCTGGAGAAAAGTCAACTTTTGCTGGAGGTTCCAGATCGCTTCGAAAATG
>FIZU01037648.1:0-13398 GCA_900064475.1 Pseudococcus longispinus
CTTTGAGCCGCCATTTTGTAAAAAAGTTTCTGAGGTACAGTCGCCATTTTTTTCATTATTTAGTCGAGTTTTTATTTTATTAATTTTATTTATTTTTTATATTATTATTATATAATTTAGAATTAATGAGAAATTTATATTTATATTTAATTTTAGTTTTATGTTTTAATATATTAATTATATTTTTAATAATAAATTTATTATTAATATTTATTTTTTATGAATCATTAATATTATTAATTTTAATATTAATTAATTTATTTAGTTTTCAATTTGAACGTTTAAATTCATTCTCCCACATTAATTTCAAAAGCTTGCAGTTGGTGCAACATTGTCTAAGATAAATGAAAACTGACCACCCGTCGCATCAAGTGCGAGCGGATATGTCACGTTTTTTCAATTTTTCGCGCAACGACGCGTTATCCAATATTAGGCAAAACAATTTCTTCAAATTTATTAATTACCAAATTTTCGATAGCATTAATATATTTAGAATGTTCCTCGAAAACAGTTTTCATCAATTCCCGAATTTTCACATTTTTCCATTTTTTTCCATTTTTCACTCGAACGACGCATTGTCCACGAAAATATTTAATAATCTAAATGTTAATGAACGTGCCTTTGAAGCTGAATACTGGAAAAAGGTTCAATTTTTTTGTAACAGAAGTAGTAAAATTTTCGATTAGAATAAGGAAAAAATTTTACTTTAACTACAAGCAAGTAATGTAATATTTTGATCTGCATTATTTCAGCTTCGGGTTCGAAAGGGTTAATGTCTGATAAAATTACTATATTAATCAAATTTTGAAATGATCCTTTTTACAACTTTCGAATCCAAGAAGTCCAAACTCTGACGAAATGTCTAAAAAGCAGGAAAACTTCAAGGGAGTATGCTTTGAAAAAATCTATTTTATGTACCGAAGGCACCGAAGTATATTTCAAGAAAAATATAAAAACCACCTTCTATCGTGAAAAAACATAAAAGTGTTACAAAACACAACATTTAATATAATCAAAAAATGTTTAAAATTCTTGGAAAAAATAAAACATTTTTGAAAAAGTCAAAAATTGTCAAACATAAATCATAAATTTTGTCAAATTCATCATGAAAATTAAAAATCGATAAAAATATTGTTAATATTGAATATAGTTCAAAAAATCACGAGAATCGTTAAAAATGCCATTAAAATTATAAAAAAAAAAACTCATTAGATAAAACCAGTAGAAATATTATAGAAACGGTCAAAAATCCATAAAAATTGTCGAAATAAAACTCTTAGAACTTCCAAAAAATTGTGTTTTTGACTATTTTGGCAATATTTTTACTGATGTTCATGAAACTTTTCACAATTTGAAAAACTTTTTCAATGATTTTCATAACTTTTCGCCAATTTTTACGATATTCCGGTTAATTTTCAGTGGAACTTTAATAATTTTAATGAAATTTTTCGAATTTTCATCATAATTTCAACAAAGTTTAATGAACGACGAGCATTATGTTTCATTACCTTGATTGTTATCATTTTTCCAAATTTTGGTTGGAGTGGCGAAAATTCACATCACCCGTTTGTATAGTGAGCATTGACCATCTCATACTTCTTCGTGTAAATCACTGGCCACTATTATCGATGATTTTCTTAAAATGGTAACAAAGTATGGTTCGATCAAGAACAAATCAAATTCAGCCATTTTCATTCATGATTTTTTTTCGAAATGGTAGCAGAGCATGGTTCAACAACAAACCATTTTTCTTGTCTATATTTTGTTAATAATTTGTAGCCATCTGAAGATATCAGTTTTGGTTATGATTTCAATTTTTGAAGTCATTAATTTTACTCACGATTTTAATGGTTTTTATTGGTTTTGGTTTTTATAATTGCTCCCCGTCACTGCTAAATACAGTGGTATATAGTTTTGACACTCAAACAAGAGCTCGTGAAAGCAAGTTTTGTTTACATTAATCATAAAACTAGGTATAGGTAGGTACATTAAAATTTGATTTAATTTGAAAAATATAGATTTCTCATCTAAAAAGATCGCCCAAGCCGACTTCGCACCTTTTTCTTCTTTTCAAATCAGCATAAAAAATCTCATCAAATTTAATTCATGCGCCAGCACTGGAATAACAAAACGGCAGAAATTTCGAGCAAACGAATTCAAAATGATGGAAAAAAATCAGCCATTTCAAAGACTCCTTTCTCCCTCGCCTCATTTCCCTTACCCAACATATGTTTTCATTTTATAAGGCGAATGCTCGCATATCATCACGTATAAAACGAACTCCGCAGCACAGCTCTTAAACTACAATAGTCGAATACGCGGTCATAACCTTAAATATAATAACCACGATAGCAAATAAACGAAAATTTTTATTCGCTTCTCGAATATTCATAAAGCACCAAAGCACAAGTACCTACAGACGCTATTTCGCTAACACCTCGTAAAATAGGTCGTTGATTTTTACGCCCTTAAAACCCATAATGTAAATTTACAAAAGACAAAAAAACACCATCAAAGAAATACTCGTACGAATAATTTTTTTCCACGCATTACACGCTCGAGAAAATTTGTATTGTAGGAAATCGATGGAAATTTCGTTCAGAATCAAAAACTTTCCTCTTATTTTCTGCTCGGGTAATTGGTTTTTTAAATATACATAAGTATTACGAAATATCTTGTAAAGAGAAGCCCGAAATTCGCGACGAATTATAAAGAAAAAGTCATCCGGTTTTAAAACCCGGTAAAAAAATTAATTAATAAAAAAGAAATGTTTGAAAGATGAACGCTGCAAATTCTAAAGAAAGTTTTACTTTGCTTCCTATTGATACCAAAAATTTATCGCGAAAACTACGAATAAAACTGACAAATGGAGAATTCCAATTGCTAAATGTAAGCCGCCGCCGGCGATGCTAAAAGTCTTCGTATTAGTTATAAAACTCGAAAATGTGATACAGAAGGGGTCTGCCGGAGAGATGGAATTTCTGAATTCTTTGGGCCTCGAAGGAAAGACGTTGTACTTGAAATATCTTGTTAGGGGTATTGTGTAATTATGGCAGATTACCGAGATGGGAGCGAGGAAATGAGAATTCGTTTTATTCGAGGGCGATGACTTCTTTCAAAGGCATGAAGTGAAATGAAATCGTACCCAATATTTAATTTTTTTATTCTTCGAAGATTGTCTGTTGAAGTGTGCAGTACGAATAGCTGCCCCAAAAGAACCGCAATACAGAAATCGTGAGTAAAATTATTAAATGACACAAAAAATTTTTGTAAATCTTTCCGATTTGAATGATAGCCTTTTTTCAATCCATTTCCATCGAATCTCGCCATTTTCAAGATGCAGAAAAGTCATAATCGCTTCGATTTAAATACAAAAGTAAATATTATTATAAATCTAATGAGGTCGTTAGGGGTAGTTGAAGCGCTAGGTGCAACAAGGGCCTCGAATAACAGAAAGCCCTCCTTCTGAGCCAGGAACATGACAAAATGGTCCATTTATCAAAATTAGGGAGAAAAAGTCCCTGCCATGAAATTATTAAATTCAGGATATGCTTTTGCTTAATTGAATTTTTTCAAGTCCATAAAAACTTGGTATTTGAAATTTTATTGAAATTTATCAAGTTCAAATCATCTAAACGGTTTTTTGACGATATGTCCAAAAGTCGGCATTATCTCTGAACTGTCAAAATTCAAAAAGTCAATGGAAACCTAAATAATATCTGAAATTTTCCAAATCTAAAAAGTTAATAGAAATCTGAAGATTTTTCTAAATTCAAAAAAGTGTGAAAGTCAATTTTTCAAGTTTAAAAAGCCTAAATTGTTTCTGACAAAATTTCTAAAAAGCAGAAGTATATCTGAAATTTTCCAAGTTCAAAAAGTCGATGGTAATCTGAAAATATGTCCAAGTCCAAAAAAGTCTGACAAAATGTCTAAAAGTCATTCTGACAGAATTTTGTCAGTTTTTTCGCGAAATTACCCATGACAAAAGCATATCCCATGTTAAAAGCGTCTTCAAACTATACTTTCAAATCAAGGGGGGAGGAGGAGACTTTTTTGCTACTTTCTCTACCTTTACTACCAGTAAACACCGAGATTTAAAACAGAAGTGAATTATATGCAGAAACCTGAAGCGGAAAAAAAAGCAGAGCTTTCGGCTTTTGGCTTCTAACCTTGTCAAACAGAGCAAACGTATTGAACCTGAGCGAAACAGTGGCGAAAATTTTTCAGAAAAGAGCGTTTAAAAGCTGAAATTTCATTGAAAAATATGCGATTAATTTTATACAGAATTTTTTTTGTTGAAATGAGATTGTGTCCGAGCGATCCGAGGGCGAAAATTTTTGTAAAAAAGGCCATACAAAAGCTGAAATTTCATTGAAAAAGCGTAACTTTATCAGAACAAATTTTAAAAACATGCATTATTTTACTAAATGAATAAATGAAAACATTGTGCCCGAGCGAAGCGAGAGCGAACATTTTTGTAGAAAAAGGGACCCAAAAGTTTAACTTTCGTCATCTTCAACTGTTTTTTCTCAAAAATCTTCAGTTGTGATTTTCCCACCAAGATCGTAATTTTCCAACTTGTTCACTAATGTTCCACCTTAAATTACAATTTTTCCAACTCAAAGTCCAAATTCCCAACTAAACGACTACTTTTTCACCTTGGGAGGGGGGGGGGCAAGCTAGCCCATGCCCTCCCCGGACCAAACCCACAAAAAATATGACGAAATTCCGTCACGTGGACTTTCAGACATTTTGTCAGACTTTTTTGGACTTGGAAAATTTTCCTCGTGCCCCCCTTGCTCCGGCTCTAGATCAAACGCACAAAAAAGGAGACGAAATTCGGTCACGTTGACTTTTATAGTGATGTTCCTTGAAAAGTTGTGAAATGAAAAGTGTGTTTACTTTTCAATGTTTACAAACCGATGTGACATATCAATGGACATCAATTTTTAGCGCTGAAAACGATGGTACGCTTGGTTTTTGCGTTAGTCAGTTACGGTGTGATCTTTGGATTTTACGTTACCATATGATGTTATGGTTAGATCTTAATTTCTTATCGCAATCCGTAAAGTGCTAATGGTTTAATGTTTGAATCGCAACTATTACAATTATAGCTTTGTACAATGTTTTTACGAAATTTTGGACGATTTTCATGATTTTTTGTCAATTTTTTTCATATTCCGAATAATTTCTAGGAAAATTCTAACAATTTTTCAGAGATCTTTAACAGTTTTCATGATTTTTTGTCAATTTTTTTCATATTCTGAATTATTTCTACGAAAATTCTAACAATTTTTAAGAGATTTTCAACAGTTTTGCACATTTTTACCATAATTTTACCGATTTTTTAATGATAACGATTAAGTTTTAATATTTTTGATTTTTTGCGATAATTTTGAGCAACAAAAAAACTTTATGGGGGTTTTCTTGGGTATTTATTCGAAAAATCTCAAAAAAAGTACTTTTCACTACTTTTCAAACTTTTCACACTTTTCACTTTCTGAACGTTTCAATTCGCGATTTGCACTTTTCATGAAACGAAACATCACTAGACTTTTAGACATTTTTGTCATAATTTTTTGGGCCTGGAAAATTTTTCAGAATTCAATTTAATTTTTGGATTAAAAAAATTTCAACTTTGTGTACTTAAAAATCTCAAAAATAGTTCAGATCTGAATTTTGTCAAAGAGCTTTTTACCTAACGCTGATTTTTAGAGATTTCGTGAGACTTTTTAGAACTTGGAAAAACTTGGAGCTTTTTGTACTTGGAATTGGACTTCGAAAATTTTTCAACAAAATTTCGTTAAGAAATTCATTGAGAAAAATCCCTCAGGCTGACTTTATGATATAGTCATACTTTCTTGGAGTTGGACAACTGTTCAGAATTAAAATGATTTCTTGGACTTCATAAACTTGAAAAATTTCAAGAAAAGTTCAAATAAAAATTTTGTCAGTCAGCTTTTTACCAAACGGTGACTTTTAGACATTTTGTCAGACTTCTTTGAACTCGAAAAAATTTTCAAATCCATTTATTTTTTTGGACTTGGAAAATTTCAGAGATCACTTTGTCAGGCTATTTTATACTTTCTAGACTAGAAAATTTTTTCAGATTTCAAACGATTTTTTGGTCTTGAAAATTTTCTTTTTAGAAAAAATTTATCAACGATCAGTTGACTTTTCAACTTGGAAAAATTAAGATTGTTTCAAAATTTAACTTTCAGACACTTCACGAGACCCATGATAACATTATGTCTGATTCTGAACTCACAATCAGATAAAGTCAGACAACAATGTCAGATTGGAATGTGCACTTCAGTTTGACATAAGAAGCGAAGAGAGCACAAGCATATCCTATGTTTTATAATTTCATGGAAAGTTTGGAAATAGAAATGACCAGGCGGTCCACGAGAGGGAATTTTTTTTCATTTTCAAAATTTTCGAACGGTCTACTACGAAAATCACCGAAGGTAACGAGTAGGCTATTTATAAGGTCGATGGTTTTGAAAATGAAAAAAAAAATCAAATTCAAAACCCTCAAAAACCAAATCCCCTAGAGAAAAACTAAAAGCTCGCAGGAGAAAGAGAATATCAAGTTCTATAATTTTCATTCTTTGCTTTTTTTCATAGTACCCTTGGTTGGCCCAAAAAATGTACGTTTATGAGACATTCATAAAAACGTGTTATTTTTTTGCATTAGGTGTATTCTTCATTTTTAAAACCATCGACTTCGTACTTTTCCCATAAACATGAATTTTCTGACCAAACTATGAGTGCCACGAAAAAAATGCAAGGGATGAAAATTGTAAAGCTTGAAATTTTCTATCTCCTAAAAGCCATTATTTTTTTCTTCGGGAGGAAGAAGGGAGGGACTTGGTTTTAGAAATGTTTGCAGACAAAGTTGTTTCATTTTAGAAATTATCGACTTCGTACTCCAAAGGTGAATGCAATTGTACCCAGTGTGAGGGGTACAGTCGGAGGAGGATAGTTCATCGAAATCCATTCCTAGATGAAGAAGAAGAAGAAGAAGAGGAATCTTCTGCTCCATGTCAAACTTTTTCAGAAATTGAAACAATTTCGAGCTGTAGCTGTACGACGTACGACCCGAATTCTCCAGGGGGTCGAAAAACTCGTCGACAGGGTGTCGACCTAACTGAACATGAAAATGTCGAAAGCTTGTCGACAATTTTTTTCGAGACGAGTGCATTTCGAAGAGGAGAGTTTGTCATGTTACGACTGCCGAGTACGTAATCCATCGAGGAGGGGGGGGGGGGTAAAAATTCATATTTTTTACGTATTTTTCGATTTTGAGATCTGAGGGAATATTCGATTTCCCATTAACTTGGATTTTCTGGCCAAACTAATGATTCTACAAAAAAAATACAAGAAATAAAAATTGTAGAGCTTAAAATTCTCCTTCGTCCAAGATTTATTGCTATTAGTTATTTTCTAGGGGGGCTTCGTTCTCGAAATTTTTTCCTCAAAACCATCGAGGCATTAATCTTATAAATGGGCCACCCTGCATAATGAGTTAAAGTTGACACTATTAAAAAGAAAATTTTGGTCGAGAATTTTAAAAATTAGCACTTTAATACACAAATTACGAAAATCATCGAAGATAATCATCAAAGGTGTCGTCTTTTTTTTTGTAGGAAGCGACTACGTTTACAATTACCCCAACACCCAAAAAATCCAGGGTAATTTCAAACACTCTCCCACTTACCATCATAACTTTATATGGAAAAAATTACATGGTCATGAGTTAAAGATACTCCTACTATTGCCATCACTAAATTTCGATTTCTTCATTAGGAACAGTGCTTTTTATTTTCCATATATTACCGTTGCCAACGAAAATCGTCTTGGGTTTGTAAACTTATTCGTATCTACAAATCATAATCAAGATCTGAATTCTCTTCAGAATTTACATAGCACAAAAAAATCTGTAAATCTTTCTGATCTGAATCGTACCCTTTTCCAATCCATTTTCATCGAGAACCTCATAATCTTCACAAACCAGAAAAATCGCAATTACTTCGATTTAAATGCATATTCTAATAATCTTCGTTTCCATCACTCGGCGATTTTCACATTCTCACCTCCCAAACACTCCGCACACCTCGACATACATCTCGTTCCGGTATAAATTTCTCTCGCCATTTCGAGTAATTTTCCTCGTTCGTCGAACAAGGCCAAACGTAAAAGAACAAATTCCAGGAAAGGAAAAATTTCGCCTAATTACCGAAAATTTGTTATTTAGAGTCATTAATCTTCGCGCACGAGTTACCTTTGGCTAAACTTTAAAAGTCACGACGAATTTTCGACTCGGTTAAACCCTCGATCCGAGACCGATTTAATCAATCTTCTATCCTTCTCGCTTCCCAAAATTTTCCGATTTTTATCCTCGCCCGAATCATGTTCGGATGTCGATAATTATGGCATATAAATGACGTAATTATTTTATTTTTACCTTTTCTTCGCGCGCCAGCTCGGGTTAAATTTAACCGTTTCTAGCCTTTACCCAGCTGGCAACACTGCCGGCATATTTCGAGTTATGCTGCGCTCTCGTCTCGACGTTTTTCACGTTTCCCAGTTGATGCGCTGAATACGTCAGCGATTCATGTAAACCGCGCCAATTTTATCGTTAAAAAAACTTTCCAGACAATTTCGAAATTTTTATCACAGTGTCGGTGCGAAATTTTCGCGAAAAATTTTTTTTTCGGCGTGCTCGGAAACTCGTTTGTGAATTTTTTTTTCGCGACGGATGAATTTTTTTCTATCCTAACGTAAATTTGTCTAACGTCTTCCTTTCGAGAAAGATATTTTTCAGGGGTATTTTTTTCGTCGCGTGTGTTTTTTTTTTCAATGAAATAGTGCGCTTTGAACCATGTGGTTTTCGGTAACGTGAGAATTCGGATACAAAGGTAAGACACGCATTAAATTCCAAACTGGCTTACGCCATTTCTGCGAAGTTGTAATTTCCATAACGAAAGTATATATTTTTCATAATTTTCGCACGTATTTCGCCACCGAGTCAAAGGTGAAAAGAAAATATAAGAAAACCCGCATAACAGATAACGAAACTAGCAGATTAGAAGGCTCGGTGTTAATCCTTCGGAGTTAACGTTCAAACAACCTACAGATTTAAAGTGCTTCAAAATCGCTTATAGAAACCCTAAAAGATCAGATAATTCGTTCATCGCTCCCTTTCTTTTTATAAGATGAATTAACACAATGCCCCAACTTAATCCTACCTGCTTATGCCGAATCGGCGTACTCGCATTTCAAACGAGAAAAAAAATTCCAGTATCATTTTTAAAGCTTTGCACGTTCCGTATCATAGAGCTTAGAAAAAACACGTTTTCGAGTCTTCGAATAAAGCAACTCTTCGAACATATCGAATCACCTATGTAGGTTGAAAACGAGCGAAAAAAAAAACAATAAAAATCAGCTCTGGTAAAAATACAATAATTTTGGCAATTTTTCCTATCAATATTTATAATGATAAAGTAAATATACTTTTACGCGGAATAATCAGCGTATTTTTATGGTATTTGGAGTATTGCCGAATTTCAATAAGAGTTAGTAAAATTTTAAATTCGCAGACCTATGGATTTTTCATGCATTTGCACATACCATTGCCCTTCTAAACGTCACAACCGATCATTTGAAATTACGTAATAAAAAATAATCTATGCTGAAAAATAGGTAAGTTTTTTACTCAATTTTCATTCCGGTTCACTCATCAAACTCGAATCATCGATTATTGCTCCCAAATTAACTACGAAAGGGGAAAGGAAAAGCTTACCACTTAATAGTTTTTCACTCGCTGGTACAAACAAATCGAAAAAAAATAATTTTTCGTTCATCGTTCGAAAAAAAACCCCAAGCAAGCAGATTCGATTAGAAAATCCGGACGAAAATTATTGCACTCGATTTTTCAACGTTGTCCTACGATAAAAGGATTAAATAAAAAGGCCAGCACGAGGCGAAAGTAACATTACCCTTTGAAAGGGGATAGAGGCGAGGCGAGGTTTGATGGTGATTTAAAAAATACATTTACACTTTTCACGCCATTTTCTCATTTTTAATTTAAATTTGTGTAAATATTTTTATATGCATATTTCTTTCTCGCTTCGCTAAGTGAGAAAATATTGTCAGAAGCAACTAAAACACACGAATAAAAATTTTCTCATTCTTTCGTATCGAAATTTTTCACCAAAAATAATCGCTCGGTTGGAATTTTCAACGTATTGAAACGAATTCAGAATTAAAGTTTACATATTTTTGAAAAAATTTTAGAAAGTGTTCGACTCGTTCAATTCGAGCAGATGGAAGTTGGTTATTATTATGCTCCCCTCCTACCTTAGAAAAAATTTATACCAATATAATCAATTTTTACGACCGTGAGTCGATGAAAATGAATTGTTTTTAATGTATTCGAAGGCTTGATCAACAGACTGATGGGTCAGTAAAATAATACACAATCATATAAGCATCTATAATTTTTGAATAACGAATTCATCATGATTTTGCATCTGTCTTATTGAAGGAACCGATGATTGATCATTTCATATTCTATTACGTATATCTGAAGGAGAAAGTTGTTTCCAAAATTTTCCAACGTTAGATTATCTTAAAATTTGAGAAATTCTTAAAATATTTTGATTTTTTTTCAAAATAGAATCTAGCCCAATTTCATATAGCGAAAAATTACAATATAAATGATAATTTTGCAACAATTGCTATTAGTTTGGAGGCACCTCAATCACAAAATTTGAAATATAATTTAAATCGAGCATAAAGAAAAATCCAAATTAGCAAACTATGTATCATAATTCATAATCAATGGTAAGTTTTCTTTTATAATTTTACTCAACGAAAAAAAAATTACGTCGTTCGTATCACACCGTATTTTCCAACTCCCGAACCATTAAATAAATCAATACCTAGGGAATATTTATCGCGACGAGAATGTTGTCAAAATTAGAAAAAAATTATCGTTTATCGAGTAAAACTGCGGTAAGAGTTGAAGAGAAACTCAGTGTACAACTTTTTTTGGAAAAGTGCCTGAATTCAAAGGGTTGAAGAAAACCCTACGTACTCTAAACTTCCAAGAACACTCGAGTGAAGATCTTCTTTTCAAGGTCACTGAGTATTAAACTGAAAAGTATACCTATTATACGAGGATGAGTTCAACTTTAATGTATTTAATATGGCCCATACAAATGAGATTTTGTTCCAAGATGAACCGGAGGGAGGAGAGAAATTCGAATACGTAGGAAATGCGCACAAATACGTGGTTAAATATCAAATCGAAATTTTGTAACTGTTTTATGTTGGATTTCGTTCCTTTATTGAGTGTTTTTTTTTGGTTTACATACTTCCGCGACACAAACTTGATTATTTCTCCTTGTATGCTTCAATGTACAAGTATTTTATTTATTTAAATTAGAATATTATGTTCAATTAGGCAGTTATTGGCATATGTTCATACGCCAATGTAATTTTAAAACAAATACGAATTAATAGAATATCATGAAACAAGACAACAAAATTCCAGACATGTAAAAAATTGATCCAAATATTAAATAAACCAACGTGCGTCCAAGGAAGGAACAAAAGGTGAAAATTTGAGTATCTAAAAATAAAAAGCTGAAGAAATAAAGCAAGTTGCTAGCATAATTTTGTACAAGATTTGCATCTCAAAAATGTCGACAATATTTCACCAGTGAAAATTTTCAGAAACAAAAATTGCTTTAAAAAGTTGCTTCAAAGAATATTCAAAGAAAAAACGTGCGGTTGCAATCCACCTCAAAGAGCTCAAAATCTTCGAAAAAACCCGGCAACCGGAAACTAAAAAAGAAACCGGTATCGAAACCGACAGTTTAGTCCTCTAAATCCGATTCGAAAGATGAGGTAACTAAGGAGGAACCGATGGCAACGGGAGCCAAAAAACTGATCGTCTTGAATCCACGGCGAAATCACGAAACCGAAAGTGAATTGAATGCAAACAGAAATTGAATGCAACAAATAAAAAAAACAATAATCTCAAAAAACAGCGTGAAATACTTAGTTCCCTTTTCAATTTTTACAACAGGATGTACTCTTGAGCGCGGGGAGGGGATGTGAAGTTTGTGCATTTGTCCCGAAGCTTGGTCAAAGAATTTGAACAATATTTTTGCCTTTTTTCATTCCTTTTGAAGCAAGAGAAAAATTTAATGTTTTTTACGTTTTTATTCTTAACTTTATCAACTCAATCATTAAAAAAGTGAAATATATGTTACTTCTTTTTTTTTTTTTTGTAGAAAACACGAAAAGATTGCTTCTAAAATTTGTTGTGCTTAAACCCGAAATTTGACGAGTATGGCTTTCTATTCAAAATTCAATTTTTTTTCGATATTTCATTCTTATGAAAGAGAAAAATTTTACTGCTATTTTTGAGTTTTTCTATACATCGCATAATTTTTGAAAATCGAAAAAAATTCAATAAAAATGATTTTTTGACCAATGTGAACAAGTTCTCAAAAAAACCATGACAGTAGCACATCCAGGATTTTCTCTTGAAGTGGTCTCAACAGTGAAATTTTTAGGGCGGAGGTCCGGCAGGTCTGATCTCTCCCTTGATGATTGAAATGTGGAAAAAATGACGAAATTTCAGCATTTGAATGCTTTTTTCTGCAAAAATTTTCGTTATTTTGATAAAATAATATATATTCTGTTTAATTTTGCATAAAATTTTTTTTTTCGTAGAGACTCCACCCTCCTTCCATTAAATGACTAGTGAGGTTAATCATGTGCAATAGAGAGGAGCAGTAGTACATATAAAACTAGCTTTTTTTGGCTCGAGTTCAAAAGGTTAGAAAATTTTTGATGGTATGTCAACTAATTTGCTACAAATGCTTTCCCTAATTAAGATAACTACATGTGATAATGTGGTTTTGTCTAATCGCAGCAAGGCCAGAGTAAATTTTAGAAAAAAATGAAACTTTTAGCTATTAAAAGGCATGTTTTTTAGATCACTGCTTTAAAAAAAATCCAAAATCATTTGGAGAGGTGAGGGAGGGGCTTCAGTTCTTCCAAAGCCCCCCTAAGGTGCACCACTCAACGATTAAATAAAGGGTAGCTCACATGCGAAATCGTTGGCTTCAAAAATTTAAAAAAATCATACGCTTTTTATTTAAAAATTTGGATTTTCTGGCAAAGCTAAGGGTCCTACGAAAAAATTGCTAAGAATCAAAATTGTAGAGCTTGAAATTTTCGGTCTGCAAAAGTGCATCCGAAATCCAGAAGTGTGGGAAGTGTTTCAGAACATTTGAAAAGGCCACGAGAAGGTTCATCGGGACATTCAGGAGGTTCTTATGGTAGTTCAGGTGGAGCTCGAGGAGGTTCAGGGCATTC
>FIZU01037667.1:0-22799 GCA_900064475.1 Pseudococcus longispinus
TTTAAAATCTTGGTAAAATTTGATAATGACCCCCCCCCCCCCCCCTCCCTCCCTCCCTCCCAATACCCGGAATTAATGATTTTTTCCCCCTCACACATTCGATCATTTCGATAATACCGTTGCTTCACGTCACGGAAAACAATTCTCTCCGAAGTCGTCGCATGTCGTATAAACGAGCTCGAAAAATCACATCGATCCATTGACTAAATACCCAATCACGATAACAAATGAAATAAAAATCCGACCGAGTGAAACTTATCTATCAATTATCATTTTCTTCTCCGAAGTACACTTGGAAGCGCAAAATCACCGGCAATTTTTACCGGACAAATCTCTTCTCGAAGGTATAATCCTCGTATACACGAAACGTTATCAATCAATGAACAGTATACTTACCAACGTCTACAACGTGAAGTAAAATGGCTGGAAAAATATCCGAACTTGGTTTCTTTATTACGTGGGACATTTATCGATGAAAAATGATATTAGATTAGTGTACGGGTAAAAGAAAGACCAAAGACACGTACCTATACTGCAGATGACCCATTTCATTTTCACCGTGCCAGAGAAGATTAAACGTCATTAAGGTAATTTTTAAAGGCGCTTTCGCCTATTTAGATCTACCAAAAAAAAATCGCACGAATGCGACCGTCGTTCAATTCTTTCTCAATACGAAATCCAATCAAAAATCAATTCGCAATTGTGTTAGTTACGTGTAATTAATGGTTTGCCAGCTTAAATTTGGTATGAGTGATCAGGAGTTTGTAGTGGGATGGGAAGATGATCGGAAATAAGGTGTGGGATAAGATTAATGAATATTTTAGTTCCGATTTGAGAAATCACCTTCGTCCGAATCCAGTAGCCTAATGAAATTGTAAAAATCTACTCGGCTAATAGGATTGTATAATCGCCGATTAAAATCGCTTAGGTAATTAAAATACATAATATGATTTCATTATTAGCTTTCATGTTGCCGGCTCGGCTGCTGGCTCGAATGTGCATTCGAGTACATGGATTAGATTACGAACTGGATCTCAGATTACGTACGATGTATTAAAGATGTTATCTCGATATATGCATGTATTTAATGGCGAAATGGCTGAATAAGAAATGCACTTTGTATGCTTCCGAGTAAGCCTCGGACGAGACAAGTGTCGCTATTTTTCCCAAAGCTTTGAAATTAACAAGCTGGCTCGTTTAAAGCTTACACGTTCTCGTCGATGGGATTCGGATAATCTAATGTAATCTGGTAGACCCTTGACACACGCGTTGAAAAGAGGAAACTACTTAGATGGAAATCTCGATTAATATGGGGAAACTGTAAAATGTACGTAATGTATATGAACGATCGACACAATGCAGAATGCATATAAACGTCATGTATAAAAGTTGAAACCCATCGCCAATAAGGCGAATACGTTAACCATATTACATAAAGTAGAGCTCACCAAGACCAAAGCCACAAAAAATGATTATACAGAGCATGCAGTTGCGCTGCGCCGCAACATGAAATCGTTCGTGTTGAGCATTGAAAAACGCGAATTGCGGATGCGAAGAGCCGTTATAATGATAAATACCGTGTAAGAAGCGTATGTCTATGTATATACAACGGCAATTTATCTAATATTTTCACTTTTTTCAAGAACAATTTTTTATTTAAAATAGCTCAAACCTGGATAGCATTTAGATGATAAAAGCATTTCGTTGTAGGCGATCGCGAAACCACTGCAGAGCGGAAGACTAGATGCAGTTGCAGTTTAAATTAATTATACGCAAGGACGAACGATAATTGTTAATTTGAGAGAGTGAGAGAGAGGCGATAGTCGTGGCTGAAGGCATAATAAGTATGCAGATACACCTACTTATGCAGTAGAGATTACGTTGTCGCATCTGTAGGTCCAGGTAATTCCTATATGATTTTTGTAACGAGTCGAGAAATTTAACGCCATTATAATTATATAGTGTGGTACCAATATTTGCGTAAACGTATCAATAATTTATTACATTTTGACTTTTCCTGTATTTGGCACTCGCCAGTTTGGCGAGGAAAGCTTATCTGTAAAAAATCTCGATATTTGGTATTGCAGCGAGCACGAATAACATTAAGTTGAGAGGAGAGATAAAAATAACGAAGGTTTTTTTGTTTGTACTTAATTCGCTCGAGCACGTGAATCATTTCAACAACGCCCTAGCTGGAATAAAGACTACCAATATATTAAGGTCATGTATCTTTGGTATTTCGTGATCGAACTTACCGCTTTATGAAATCGAATTTGTTGTTTTTATTTTTAATCACGTGTTTGGAAGAAATCAATATCACCGAGTGTGGGATTTTTTCGAATCAGAGTGCCTGATTTATTTTGGATATTGGTATAAAATTAAGGTACTCGCACGTCTTCTACAAATACAATACATAATGATGTTATCCCGATGTAGTTATTTTTACCTCAACGCATTTGCTTTGGCCGTTTTTTTATTCTTTTTATTAGACCTACGTCGCAGTTTCTAATTATGTATCTTGAATGGCGCCGGCGTAGAAATTTATTCCAGTAGTTGCAATCATTCATCATTGTAACTGAATCAAATCGATGTGGCTGAATTGAGAGATCATTCGCGTAATTTACACATTATCCTAGAAAATTCTACACCGGTCTCGCGATCTCTCCGCGGTGAGATTAATCGTCGACGTGTTGTTTTCGCGCGTTTTATTCTATCCTGCTGATGCGTATTTTTCTTGATTTTTGTGCGTTTTGATGTCGTGTTTCAGGCTTAATATTTTTTTAATGGAGTACGTGTCGATTTTGTTGTTGATATGGGTTTTATGTGGATCCAGTTGAGGGGAAATTTTGGACGTGGTGCTTGAGTGAGGAGTGATGTTTCTTTGGTACCTTTTTATCAGCGTGTTCGTTTTTTTGGGAAGAAATATTTTTTGGAAATATTTCCTGATTGTGAGTTTGATGGAAGGAGATGAAAATTTACAAAATGGTCTCCCTTCAGGTCAATATTTATATAATATTTGAATTTATTTTCTTAAAACTGTAATCGATTCTCAATTTACTATCAAGCTGATCAAAAAATAATTCTAAAACTCAATTCCGAAGGTGAGAGAAGACCTAACTCTCTTGAAGGGGAAGAGACCGTAGAAAAGGAGTGGTATAGGGTATAGATAAATTATTCGAAAATTATCGAGATGATTTCAAACAAAAAAAAGAAATGGTTCTCGAAAGGAAAAAGTGGATTTTTTTTGAAATTTCTGAAGAAAATTTATTTATGTCATTTTAGAAAAATTATGGCTATTTTCAGGAAACTTGAACATTCCTTTGAAAAACAAAAAAAAATCAAGTGGGTTCCTTTCTTCTTCAGTTCTTCGCAATTTTTTTCTTTCATTTCCTTCAATGGTCTTTCATGTCCAAAGCTATGAGCTGTGGCGAAGTGTTGGAAAATGAATTTTTCATCGCTTCAAAACATGACTTGAAACACAGTCATGTGACACTTCACTTCATACGGGTCTCGAGATTTCTCATGACATCAGCCATTTTTCCAAGAATATTTGTCACAAAAATACATTATGAAGTGACTTTGAACAACTTTTGAGTTACTTGTGTCATGTGATTTGTACCATGTAACTTCTGACATGCGTCAAATGACTGGTAAATATGCCACATGACCTGCGGACGTGCCACATGACTTGTAGATGTGTCACATGACCTGTGGATGTACCACATGACTTGTGACTTGTATCACGTGACTTGTGACTTGTGTTACATGACTTGTGACTTGTTGTGACTTGTGTCACGTTACCTATGACTTCTAGCTCCCAAGGCAGGATCATTGAATGTAACTTCTGACACGCATCATATGACCAATGACTTATAACATCTAACACCTGTGAAATGATTAGTGACTTATAACTTCTAATACGTGTCAAATGATTAGTGACGTGTGACTCATAATATGTGACTTCTGACATGAGTCGCATGACTAGTGACTTGTAACTTCTAACACGTGTCATATGAATAGTGACATGTGCCACATGACTTGTGACTTGTAACTTCCAATAATGTTATGATCAGTGAATGTGACTTCTGACATGTGTCATGTGCCCAGTGACTTCTAACTTCTAACATGTGGCATATGATTAGTGGCATGTGACTCATAATATGTGACTTCTGGCATGAGTCATATGACTGGTGACATTTTGTCCCATAAGTTTTGACTTCTAATACGTGCCATTTGACTACTGGCATGTGACTTGTAAAATGTGACTTCTGATACGTGTCACATGATTGGTGACATGTGCCATGTGACCAGTAACACGTGCCACATGATTATCCTTGTAACATTTCTTTCAATATGTGTCATATGATTGGTGCCATATGACTTGTAACATGTAACTTTTGACACATGCCATATGACAAGTGTCATGTACCGCAAGACTTATGACTTTGCAACTTCTAACAAGTGTCATATGATTAATGGCATGTGCCACATGACTATACTTGTGACTTATTACCTCTAATATGTGTCATATGATTAGTGTCATGTGACTTCTGGCATGTTTCATATGACTAGTGAAATGTGTCACATGACTTGTGACTTGTAACTTCTAACACGTGTCATGTGATTGAAAAACATGTAACATGAGACTTCTGACATGCATTACATGATTAGTGATTTGTATTTTCTAACATGTGTCTGATGATAAGTGACATCTGACTTGTAACATAGGACTTCTGAGTGACATGTGAGTTGTGACAAAACGGGGATTAAGTAAATATAACAAGTGGTTGTTGACATATGACACCTATCAGGTAATGTGTGTCATGTGACAAGGGTCATGTCACCCAATACGTGTCATGACTAGTGACATGTTACATCTATATGACATGATATGTTTCACGTGTCAGGTGAAGTGACATGTGACAGTCAACGTGACATGTGACAGGTAACATGGCATATGACAGATAACGTGACGTATGACTGGTGTGTTTTCACCTGAACTGAAAAACCAGAACCGCAAACCACTAAAAGATGTCTCAAAATTGAAACTAAAACTGACTCTGAGACGAGGATTTTCTTGAATTTTTTGAGAAATCGTAGGCCTTTGCGGTGTATCAATCTACTGTAAAGAGAATGGGTGAAAAAATTGCTCAATAATTTTTATGATCCGTGAAGATCATTTTGACCACTATCTATTCATTTTTGAACATAAACCAAAACTGGAAAACCAAAATGAGTTCAATTTTCCAACTCTGATTATGGCAACTGATAAGTGTCAAGTGATATGTAATCTATAGCAAATTCAAGCCAGTTTCATCAGCAAAAACGAAACGATGATTCATAAAAAATAATTTCCTCGCTTCTTCAATCTTCATAATCAATGCTTCCCCTTTCCGAAATTCCGCTTCAATGATTTTCGAAAATTCGACCTATTCGAAAACTAATTCACGTATACAACCGTACAATACACGTAGATACAATATCTTAGGTATGCACGTACCTTCAATCACGATTTGATAATTTCTCATCAACATCTTATACAGTCGAACCGTTACCGTTACGTACGAATGGTTAAAAAGCTCAATTATAATATCACTATTTAATTACCTCTCGGTAGTGAAATGTAATCGTCTAGATACGTATGCCAACTACAAAATATTTCTTCTATAAGTAATAATTAGCAAAATGCAAAGAAAGTGTTCTATGAAAATGAAAATGATACATATCCCGAGACACTTTTTCGCGGTTGACAATGAAATCCTATGCAATTTGTCACGCTCCAGTCGAAGTAAGCGTCTTCTGCGGTAGCGCGTTGTCTTCTCTTCAGAAAGGATTTCAATTAGAATGCTAAGAAAAAAATCACACTAGTTGATATATCCTTGAACTAATAAATTTTGATTATTCTTTTTTTTTTTTGTTCCAACGTCGATATAAAATCGAGTTTAATTATGCGTTAAATTAGCCGAGGAGGTGCTTTGGTATTACGTAGTGGCCAGACTGACACAGGTATCAGGTATATCTACGCAGATCCGAGGTATAGGGAATTTGGCAATCTTGACATTGTGTTTTATTCGCAGGGGCATATTACTCACTCACTGGCACAAAGGTTACGAGTTTTTGATGCGAAAAGAACAGAAAAAAGTCATTATTAATGTATTAGTTACGTAGACTATCATGCAGTCTGGGTGTCATTTCGTAATTTTTTTCCAAGTAAATGTCGAATGGTTGCGGAATGGGTATTTTCCCTTTGGTGATAAGTAAACGAGTTAATAAATGAAGAGATTTGAATTTGAAATATTTGCTACGTAGATTATCGAAGTAGAGGATTTGTCATTATACTCGAGAAGTCTTCTCATTCGTATTTGTAAACGCAACTTTAAGATTTAAAAACTCGAGTATTTTCATAAATTTGAAAAAAAATCGATTTCTTCTCTATTAAAATTACAAATATTGGTCGGTCAACAAACCAGCAATAACATTTGCATTGCACAACTCGAGCTAAGCTTATTGATTAGTTATTAGAAAGAAAAGAAAGTAAACGGAAGGAAGAATCACAGAGCAGAAAATGAAAGCCAAATTATGGCCATCGTTGACTGATTCCGTGATTTTTTTCCATAATATCTATGCTTCCTCGGCACAAAACTACCCGCCAAGTCGATATCTCAGACATGTGATCCGAGTCATTAATACGTAACGAAATTACACACCTGAAGCGAGCCCAAGTTCACACAGTTTTGAAAAAATTTCATTAGGTAATTCAGCATGGAGGATGCCCGAGGTGAACGATTATGTCATTTGAGTACTTTTTCAACGCGGCCGTTTAAAATGAATTTAGTCGAGTTGCCATGTGCGTAGTTGGCATTTCATCATAGGCTTAGTTTTTTCATGATTTCCAACTCGTTGATATTTTTCCCTCTATGGACTCGCAGGGTTATCAGTAGCTCGTTAATAAAGAATTAAAAATCCATATCTAAGAATCTCTAGCTATTGAAAAATACGTCTTTGAGAATCAACCGAGGGTATGAGCTTCTTCTCGTATCTATTCTTCGGGATATTTGCTTAAGCGATTGCATAACGGAGTGCCTATTAATATAACCGTTTCGTATCGAGCCAGCAGGTTCATTTATATATCATTTATCATTATTTCGTTTTCAATCGCGCATCGGACAAGCTTGCTTCTGTTGTGCGATTTCCATTTTGATTAATAAATGTAACTTGCTTAGAACGAGTAATTGCTGACACATTTCAAAATAATTTTCGATGTAGTTTTTTCTGCACAGGCTCGTTTCGAAAATGCAATCTGATTTTGATCTTTTTGTTACTGCGTGATAGGCTTAAGTGGATATTTTCAAAGATGTATTGGAAATGACGTGACATGGTTTATGGAACGTGTTTTTTATATCGTTGCGAAGGCATAAATTTCGAGTATTTTTGGTATGGGATTTTCAGTCGAGGAAAACATTACGTGCTGGATAGTTTTGTTTTGGTTCATATTGAAAATTTAAATTTCAAATTGATTTTATGGCTTTGGCGTTGGTTTAATTCGAAAAATAGTTTTTATGAAAAAGAAAGATTATTTCACGAGGGTTTCAAAAATGTATAAACTTTTCTTATTATCTTGGACACAAGCTGAAAAATTAAAGATTGATTATGAGATGAAAATTGATTTTTTCTTCAATTTCAAACTGATTTTATGGCCTTAGAGTCAGTCCAATCCAAAAAACAGTTGATATAAAAAAGAAAGGTTATTGTATGAGGATTTCAAAAATGTATGAACTTTTTCTATTATCTTGGAAACTACTATGTGAAGTGAGAAATTGAAGATAGAATAAGATGAAAATTTCATTTTTCATCAATTTCAAACTGACTTTTTGGCTTTGGAGTCAGTCCAATCCAAAAAATAATAGCATTGAAAAGAATGTCTATTTCACGAGGATTTCAAAAATATATAAACTTTTTGAAATATCTTCCAGAGAAGTTGAGAAATTGGATTGAACGAGAAAGTGAACGTGATTTAATGGATTATCTTATGAATAAGTCTACAAAATGGTACTAAAACATGTCACCAGCGTATTAATCCTCTTAAGGTCGATATTTTGATTAATTTTGGGGGTTACATTTCCATTCTCTCTATACTTGACAAAATTCTAAACAAACATGGGGTTTTTTCTTTTGTCCACAAAAATGTGAACCGTTGAATATTGCACTACAGCAACTTGTCCGAGCAGCATTGGACAATATGGAATTGAAGACATATCCATGTCGAAATCGACTTTACGAGTGTGTTCCCTTCACACCCTGATCATGTGAAATGGGTACCTAGGTAAAGGTGTCTAGAACAATGATATTTCTTAACGAAACATATCTACTTTTACTCGATTGTGAGCAAATCACCACGAAATGGCGATATTTACCGTTCGATTGTATGTTTTTTTCGGTACTATTTACATTGAAGGAATCAGCAGCGTTTAACCTTGCAAGAAATTTTGCTTCACTTGTGTGTGCGTTTTTACGGCGGAACATTCCTTTTGCAATAAATTTTACTGGCGAGCCGAATGAATCGAAGTAGATAAATGATTGTCCACGGCCTGATAACAATGTTCACGGTATAATAACAAATTATGGATTAGGAGTGGTCAAGATAGTCGGTTGCAAGAGTACTGCATACACGCAGAATGACACCTGTACCTGTTGGCTGACGTTGTTGTGAATTCTTCCTCGATTGAACCATTTTTTTTTACCGAGTCATTGTTGCAAAAGATACACATAACACCGGGTCTCGATGCTGGCGGTTTTTTCTCAATGCATTGTTCGATTTCCAGCGACTATATAGAAATAGATACGCGAGATGATAGCTATATAAAATCAGCGTAGTGTTAAATTTCATTATTTGATTTTATGGTCCTGTAATAGGCTTAAATACTGTATTAGAGGTGAAAAAAAATTCAACAATGGAGCGTGGCACGGCGTCTGGTAGAAGCCCATAGATTTCAAAACAATGAGGGATGCTGATAATGATATAGTTATCGAGATCTTCAAAGAAAGTACCTATGTATACCTTGTTACACCCACTCGTATGATTTATTGTTTTTCAGATCATATCGGCTCCGTTTACGAAATCATACGTACGTAAATGAGGAGGATTATAAACCCAATGCATCATCTTCATATTATCGATCGAATATCAATTATATAAGTTTACCAGTTTGGTCAAGGTTTCTGTAATGTAATCGAATTGACGAATCGTAAAAACGGAAGCTGAATCCATACGTAATTTTAATGTCACGGACCATGAAATTTTTTAATTTCTACAAGCTTTCAATTCTAACGTTTTGTGGTCGGAAAGAAAATATAGATCTTCAAGGTATTCCCAAGCATTGTTCAAAGTGATCCGTTTACGTTTGGAAAAAACGCACTGCATAGTGAGTTATTGATGAATGAAAAAGTTCTTATGCAATGAAACCTTGAATGTGATCAATTTAATAAAAACCTACAGCAAATATATACGATGGACGTATGGATCGTGGATCGAAAAAAGATATTCCAGGTGCTTGTCTATAGATACGATAGGAGAACGAGAAGATGTCTATCGAGATGTTAGATATCTATCTGAAATATGTCTGGGATTCTTCTTCGGACGTGTGGGGGAATTGGTGAATGGTTGATATCTTTGTTTTATTGAAATGATCGAATGCATAAATTTAATGGCTTGTTTTTATATACGTACCTGTTTGGTGGTCAATGAATGTGTAGAAAATCGTGAGATGATTGTGAAATTGTTGAGTTTCGTAAACTTGAATTTGAAGGTAATGGTGACGTATTTTGCAGTTCTTTTGAATTGAACTATTGAATTTCTCAATGTTTTAATCGAAATAACGATTTTTGAATCAAAATTATGACTTTTTATGGTTCAAATCGAAGTATAATTTTTATGACTTTTTTTAATATTGCAAGACTACTACTCAAAATCATAATGTTTTGTTTTTTTTTCATTCACGTCATGCTGTAATAAGTTTTTATAAATTGTCACTCTCTCACATTCGTTTAAAAATTCAAGAATTGAGTAATTTTTGTCAAAATAACGATGTTTTTAATTTTTGTTCTTCTTTCATAAATTACTTTGATTGAAAATGCACGACGTATTAAATTAAAAAGTTTTTTTGTTCAAAATGTTGATATCTTTGATTTTTCAATAATGTTGTCAAAATTATGAGTTTTTATATTTCTTTTTTTAAATCGACACTTTTTCACACTTTTTGATTAATGATCATGACATTTTCTTGGCAATTTCAAATTTTAGTTTTTTTTTTGATCAAACTAGGTACAGCTATATTTTTTGTTTGTTTGTTTGTCAATGTCATGACTTTTCATGACTTTCAAGTCAAAATTTTGACCTTTTTCACAATTTTTTTGAATTACGTTTGATTTAACGTCATGCTTTTTTCGCAACCTTTTTTTAATTCAGTACCTACTTTCTTTCTTTCTTTATTTTGACACGGATAAACCTGGTTGGGGGAGGGGGAGGGAAGTTCATCCTGAAGATTTGGATGTCACAAAAATTCGTCTCAAAATTTTGTTACCATAGATGACTTTTTGAACTTCGAAAAAATTTCATAGTTTCAAATACTTTTTTGGACATCTTGGAAAATTTTATAAGACGGACAGATGACTTTTTTGACTCGGTACACTTGGAAAAATTCAGAGATTTCTAACGATTGATGATTTATTGGACTTGAAAAAATTTTTAGTGTGGACAGCAGATGAACTTAAATTTAATCATGTGTACTACATTTTTGGTTCACGAAATTTTGTTATTCTGTATGACTTTTTCAGCTTAGAAAAAAATTTCAAAGATTCCAGTTGACTTTTTGGACTTAAAAATTTTTGTAAGGCGGCCGCAGATGATTTTTTTGACCTATTAGACTTGAAGAATTCAGAGATTCCAATGATTTCAAGGACTTGGAAAATTTCAGCGAATCTAATGAACCAAATGTACTTTTTAGAAAACATCAAAGAATCTACCCTGATTAACTTCGTGGGTTAAAAAAATTTCAGAGAATTATTCACTCAGTATGATTTTTTGAGTTTTCAGTCTGAGTGACTTTTGGAATTAGGGTAATTCAAAGAATCCAAATTACTTTGTGAACTTCTTTGTCAAAATCCTTAATTTTTTACAAATTTTGAACAAAAATGATGATTTATTCGTTTTTTAATTGAAGAGCTTTACTTTTCCAAAAAGGTCCAAGTCAATTTTTTGGTATTTTTGGAAAAGAGCTCTTCAATTTATACTCATTCCTTTTCGTGACATCATTTTAGGATTTTTAAAATCAAAATTTTTTTGTCTTTTTTCTCGTCATAATCGTGACTTTTCATGAGTTCTAATTCTAATTGTAACTTTCTTCTTTCACTTTTCAAAAACTTTGACTTGATACGTATTCTGAACCAAATTCGTAACTTTTTCGTGATTTTTTGAAAGAATTCTGATTCAAAAGTCAAATTTATTCAAACATAATGAAGGAAACCAACATGGTGGGTTTAATTTTTATTAAAATACTAAATTCATTCATAACATGATTTTTTTAATAAGAACATGCCACGTGCCTCGGCATAATAATTTAATTAATACATTGCGCCACTTCCACATGGTTATGAGTCGATACCGAATCCAAAAAACTCGATCAGGTCGGGAATCATTGTAACAAAAACAACCAGTTTTTACAACAAAGTGAAAGAATTCCTCGAGACGAATAATTCCGCAATTACGCGATATTCGTGTTGTTTTGATGTGTACCGATTTGACGATGATAATTTGACGATCGAACAATATGATATATTAATTGGATGATTTACTCATTTTTTTCCTCTCACAATAGAGAATCGGTAAGAGAATAGATAACTGTAGCATAAATAGAAGACGCAGAGAGGCACAGATGTAAATGAAAATCACATACGATACATACTTAGAAATGATGTTACGGTCACGAACGACTGGAGATATGATTTTTTACGTTCATAAATCGTCGCAGCAGACGACTTACGAATATTTAATATTTGAACGATTTCACAATCGATAAAATATCATACAACTCAATCAACTTTTTTATTTCGCTGTCAATCGTTGTAAAATAAGAAAAATGTATAAAAATCCAATTAGCCGGGTCTACTCGTAGTCTGCTGCGTTGGTTGCTAGGAATATGGATGGAATTGTACCAGCTACTGCTGGTAATTCATTTACTCCTTTATCGAGAAATTAATTGAAGCTTTGGTTTTCATAATGGAACTTATAGGTAACAATAAATAATAGGCGTCAAATTACGGCCACTGTGTTGAACGCGACAATGAATGAAAATCGTAAGCAGTGATATAATCTGATTTTCGCTCCCGGTAAATACCGTGTAATATGGTGTATGATTTGTAATTGTTGCTTTGATTCGGGTATAAGAGGACCCTGATGGGATAAAGGTGTCGTCTTAGGTTTCATAAAGACCGATTTATTGGTATTGTCTGGATATCGATGACGAGAATTGAAAGTCGTGTCGTGGATTATGGGGTTTTGACACGTGTCATGAGAACCGAGAACGTGAAATTTGACGCGAGAAGTTGAGAAGCGAAATTACAAATATTTAAAAATTATTTTACCGTTTGGAAGATTAACTTTCTTCTGAATATTTTGAAACTGGTATAATTAAACTCACCTAGAACAAAAAAAAACAAAAGTTTATTAGTAAGGAAAGTTAAATAACGTAATATTTACATGTGCTTGTATTTAAGTGTGATTGGTAAATGATCGAGCATCGATAAACAAATAAATTAAGCTGGACCTCGAAAATCGCATTCAAATTCAAAACTTTGTTTGATGATGTTTTGAAATTTCATTATTTTTCGATGTTTTCTTTTTTGTCAAGGCTATGTCTTTTTACGTTTTCTCATTGCAAATCGTAATCTTCTCACATTTTTGAGTTTTTTTTATCAAATTTAATAGGTACTTTCTCGTTGGATTTTTGATTTTTTTTTTATAACCTTCATCAAGAGTTGCAAAAAATCATAATTTTTACATGGATGTGTCTTGAATTTTCAAAAAAGTAAAAAAAAGTCACGATTTGATTTGGTTTCAAAATTTTGAGAAATTATTGATTAAGAAATGAAAAAGCCGCCAAATGTCATTGTCTAGAGAAGAAAACGGTCATAAATATCATTATAATGGCAAAAAAAGTCTTGAATTTTGTAAATTTTTCCTCGTCATTGTGATCAAACTCGTGTAACAATTGCATAGCTTGCGATTCCAAATCGATATTTTGTATGACTCTTGAATCCAAATAGTGACTTGTTCGTATTTTTTTACAGACTTTATTACAGTTTTGTCAAAATTATAATTTTTTGCCTTTGGACTTATTTTTCGTAATTTTACTTGTCAAAGTATAGTGACTTTTTGACTTTTTAATAAAAATTCAATAATTGTTACAAAATTTAACACTTTCTTTTTGAAATTGTATCTAATTGTCATGACTTTTTCGGCAAAGTGTTGAGTTAGAAAAAGTCACCAGTATGCTATTTTTTAAGCCTTCCCTTTTTCGAATGTCACCCCCCCCCCCCCCGGTCATCGAAATCTTCCCATCTACGTTCCGAAGGGCGCTTTTGAAAAAATTTTCAAACAAAAGTTGTGAATCAAGATCCTAGGAATAATTTCGGTTATTAGAAAAATTTTGATTGCACCCCTCCCTGCCCTTCAATTACGCACAATACGTATGTGAATTTTCCTTGAACTTAGATTGTACCTACTGTTTGCATTTATCTCGATGCAACTTTGGCTTTCTGTACAGACAAGAGGGGGAAAAAAGTTCTGTAAACTATCGATTTGAACGTAATTTGATCAGAAAATTCCATAAAACAATGAGTGGTTATGCAGTCATTTTTTAAGGCTCCTATTTAAGGATTCACCCCCTATCTCTGTACCTGAGGCCCCAATTGAAAAATATTTATTGCAAAAGTTGTAGATTGAGATTTTTAGAATAATTTTTGTAATAACAAAATTTTCGATTGGATCCCTCCTTCCCCTCCAATTTTGCACAATACGTATGAAAATCATCCAGTAGGTATATGAAAATAACTTCCTGCAATTTTTATTCCGAATCGATACTTTCTCATGATTTTTAAACAAATAGTTTTGCTTTTTAGCATAGGTAGGATATGCTTTTACGGTGACCAAACCTGGAAAAAACGATACGAAATTCCGTCATGATGACTTAGATATTTTGTCAGATTTTTTTGAACTTGGAAACATTTTCAGATTTCCACTGACTTCTTGGATTTTGAAAATTTCAAAGATCAGCACACTGACGTTCAGAAATTTTGTCAGGCTATTTTAGATTTTCTAGATTCGAAAATTTTTTTAAATTTCAAACGAATTTTAGGACTTGAAAATTTTTTTAAATTCTGACTTTTTTGATTTTGAAAAATTTTATAGTGGTCAGTTGACTTTTGAACTTGGAAAAATTTAGATTGTTTCAAAATTTGATATTTTCGTAACATTAGGTAGGTATAGGTACCTTATGTACAAAATTCAAGACTTTCTTGTAAAAATTATTATGTTCTGTCATTTTTAACGTATTTTTCGTCAAAATTGTGACTCACTTTCCTGTTGAATTATAATTATTATGTGATTTTTGTCTTTCTTTTCTTTTTTTTTTTTGGTTAAAATGCAACTTTTTACTTTTCAAGTTTTTTGATGAACATTACACTTATAACATGTTCATAACTTTTCACAATACTTGGAATTTTCTTGGCAAAATTATAATTTTCTGTCATCAACTTTTTTTTTGCAAAATTCGCGACTTTCGAAATTTTTTTGTTGACATTATGATTTTTGACTTCTTTCTGTTTTGGTCAAAATTATGACTTTGAGTTTTTGAACGAACATCGTCACAATTCCACAACGTTTTACAATGTTCAAGATTTCTTGTTGAATTTATGACTTTTTAATGATATTTTCCTCTTTTAAAACACATCACTTCTGATTCTAAATCTAAACTTTTTCATTAATTAACCTTGGGCGTCAATTTTGAAGAAAGTTTGGTGAGGATGTTTTGGTAAAGTTCCAACCTGTATCGGACACGTGTCAGCCGAGTTAACTGAACTCGACACGAGCTTTTTCGTCTTTCGTGGACTTCTCATCACTTGCCATACCTCCTCCCTCCATCGACGAGCTGTTCAAAGTTTGAAAATTTTCAATATGAAAGCTGAGAGAGGTTTCAGGGGTATGGAGAAATCTGGGAAAAGCTGCTGCAACTTTGGCAAATCCATCCAACGTGTGTCGATCGAGTCAACGCAACTCGATACAAAATTTTTTATAGGTACGTTCTTTTTAGAATCATCAATTTTTGTGCCAGGTTATTGATGAGAAATTATGAATTTACGAATACGAGCAATTTTTCAAACATTATATCGATTCAACATCTCAATTTACGTTCTCATATAAAAGGTCTCCGAGATCAATTTCAAAAGCACTAGAATTTAAACGACGCCAATCGTCGGCAAATTTAGCCCGATTTATCGGTATTATCGTAACGATGATTAATATTCCAACCTAAGTCTACGCTCGTTACTCGTAAAATTTATTTAAAAAGTGAGCGTGAAATTTACCTATTCGAGTTTAGTTATAATATTTTGTCGGATAATTACATTTTTTTTTCTTCTTACCTATTTATTGACCTACATTCGCGTGTAACTTATTAGAACTCAATCAGTCAAGCTGACTTGTAAAAATATAATAGTATAAATGTCAGATAACGCGTGTAATATACACGATTTTTTTTTATTATTTTCAAACCCCTTCATTAAAATATTTCGACGTAGGTACACACTCTGCGGAGTCTGCACTCTGCGAACATAATTTGAACACGTATTACAATAAATGATTTGATACTTTTTTCGCCCATGTGAAGGCTACTAAGGTCAATGTCAACGCTGTCCTTAATCGATAACACTTTATAACTGCTTAAGAGAGAACCCTATTACTTGAAAAGTTTTCTCATTAATGACCATAGAGTATAGAAATATTGCCGCACTTGTTCTATAGGTGCTCGATTACTTAACACAGGTACATGATGAGAGAGAAAGAGAGACCCTTAGTATCAAAATTCGTAACACTTTTAATTATTTATTAACGATCGTAATTACCAGCGACGACGAGAGATGAGAATTATGTAACAGGCTATTGGATTGGAAAATGTATAGGTATCCGATGGATAGATACAGTACGTCGTGGTAAATCGATCGTCAAGGTTTGTATTCGTGTACTGGTATTTTATTTCTGTACTCTTCGTTTATGTATCTATTGGGTTGTGCGATTGGGTGCCTATATAAGACGCATATGTAGTCTTCACGATTACGCGATTGTCTTAATGTACCCCTTTTGATCAATGCTGAGCGCAGCCTTCGATGATCTAAATATTCGGAGACTATTTGACTTTTTATTTTTCTCTTGTACTCGTATAGCCTTCGATATGCCCATACATTGGTACCTATCTACACAATGCGATTATTTGCACTTAATGATAGGGTACCTCCTGGTTGCGGGAATTTATTCGTATACGAATAAGTACGAGTATATTTACGATATTCCCTGTAAAACGTCATGTTTGCCTTTCGCCATTGTTGAATCGATGGTCGTTCTGAAGACATTAATGACACGATTTTACACCTTCGGTTCGGTAGCGTTATTTAAAAAGTGTCTAAGCATTCTTAGCGTGAGATATTTTCACGATGGTATCGAGCTTAGCGTACCTAAAATATTATAAACTGAAAACTTGATCGGTTGGTCGAGTCTTAGTATGATAATAGCGAATGTACATATTATAAAATTGCGATTCGATATGCGATGAGATGTGCTAGTATTATAATTACGTGTAGGGAGAGCTTTGAGAATGCTTTTAAGAAGTCTTTGATGGTTTTATTCCCATAACAGCAAGTTTCAACTCAATTTTGGTATCGATAACGTTTCCTTGAGAATTTAGAGATAATCTGCATACCAACCCAGCTCCCAAATTGATGGTACGAACGGTTAATCCGGACGAGTACTTTTATTACGATATTATTATTCGTCTGGATGTATTATACAACATCGAATATAATTTGTATTGAATCAAATTGCGCTGTGTGTATTTAGGTAATAGGTATCTGCTTGGTAGTTATGTAGATTTTGAGCAGTGTTGTTAGAGTGGACGATTTGGACGACTTGAAAACCTAATTTGTTGACCCTGGGTGACTAAAAATTGAAGTTGGTGAAATGATGACTAATCGCCAATCGGAAGATTTCAGTTTTACTTTTTTTTTAGCCTTTGGAGCCTTGGAGAGTGAATTTGCAAATTCTTCATCCAAGGATGGATACCAAACGCAGAGAATACCTGAGAAAGACTGATTTTTCTCATTATCAGCTTCCAAAGTTCGAAAACAGTCACGATTTTGTCATTATCTCACTCTTTAGTTATTATCATCATCATTCTCGATCTTTTAGTCTTTTTATCTAAATTTTTGGCAAAAAAAAAAAGAAACAATCTAGATGAAATTCACCGAAGTTTTCACACTTTTGTTAAACACTTTTAAAATTTTGTTCAGAATCCAACTCTTCAAAATTTGGGTTCAGACAATTTTTCCAAAATTTGGTTCAAACAGAATTTTATTAGGAACCTTTTTAAAATTTTCTTTGAAATCTTGTTCCAAAACAATGCTTTAAAAATTCATTTGAAATAGGTACGATTTTCCATAATTCTGTTTGAGCATAATTATGCAAATTTTTGTTAGTTTTGATCAAACACATTTTTTTTACTTTTTTGCTGTAGAAATCTTCAAAATTCGGGTTTGAGTCAATTTTACTTAGATTTTGATCAATTGGTTCAAAATTACGTTCAAATGCAAATTTTTGCAAAAATTTTTAAAATATAATTTTTTAAAATTTAGTTCAAACAGAATTTTTTCAATTTTCTTTTGAACTTGAATTTTTTACAATTTTGTCAACACAATTCAACAAAAATTTTTTCAAAATAAAATTCTTTAGAACTCTATTCAAACACAACTTTGAGAATTTCCTTCAAAATTTAGTTCAGAAACTATTCCAATGTTCGAAAATATTCATTTATTTAATTTTTCGTCGTTTTTATATCCTTTTGTCATTATTGCATTCGTAATTGTTTTGATTTTTTTATTTTTTTATTCAAATTTTTGATTGAAAAAAAAAAATGATAAACGAAATTTATTATGATTAGTCAATACTTAGCCACTTTTTGATTTCGAATGAGTTTCATATGAATTTATCGATATGACATTTTCACAACAAGCAGTGAAAAGATGGTAAAAACAGCACAAAAATCACAAAATCAGTTGAAACTCTCGTAAAAATCATGAAAATTTCACAAACTTTTCCAAGCTTTTCATGATTTTTTGAACATTTTTGCGTTGAAGATATACGAACTCAATCAATTGAAAATTTTGAAATTAAGATTTTAGAGGTGTGAGTTTTGGAAGTCTATCAAAAAATTTCGAAAATTGTCAACATTTATTCTGCTCAAAATTCTTTTGACGTGATTCTACTCGGAATGGGTTGACTCCAATTGATTTGGCTCCCAATGATTCTTCCAAACGGTTCCTACAAATGGTTCTTCTTCAAACGTACCTATCTTTTCCAATCAGTTTTGCCCGTTGGAATTTTTTTTGGGCAGAATTATTTTTGTTCCAATTCTTTTGGTCGGAATTCTTTTGCTCAAAATTCTTTCGCTTAAAATCTTTTTGGTGAGGATTCTTTTCTAAGGATTCCTTTGCTGAAAATCCTTTTGGTAAGAATTCTTTTGCTCAGACGATTTATTTTTTATTGAATTTTTAAAATTTGGATAGAAATTTTATGTTTCAAAACCTTAAAATTTGAATGGTTTTCGTCTAATTCGAGGTTGATAATCACGAATCATGCATCGCTTTTTGTCGCATGTTACTCTCTTTCAAGAATATCTCATTTTTGAGTTCAAAATTGACGATATCTCGAAATTGAGATTCGTATATGCTCAAAAAATTTTGCCAAGAATTGTTAGGTGATTTGGGTGTCAAAATGTTTTAAAATGATTGAATATTTTAAAGAATTTGTCATTGAAACATATGATTTAGGAAATTTATGTATTTGGAACGGAAAAAAAGTCTTAAAAGATTGAATATTTGATTTTTTTTCATTTTTAGGCCATTGGAGTCCAATTCTTGCAAGAGTTTTTAAAATTATCTTAATTTAATTGCAATTCATGAACGAAACTTTTTTTTTAGTATTTCTCTCACCTAAAATTTATTATTTCGAATTATTAGCTTTCCCATCCAATAAATTTAATGGCAATTTCATCCGATTTTCTTATTCTGCTGACAACTCCGTTTCAAAACTTTCCAACACTTCATAAGTTAGATTTTAGATTACACAATATTTCTATCAGTTGTAATGGCCCTCCTCCTCCCCGAGATGAATGAAAATTGAACGTTTATGGTGATTCTCACCAATGTGTGATATTCAAGATGCTATAAAGTATTGAAGTTTTCCATCGGGAATATCTTGAGAACCGGTTCACAAAAATGAAAATTGTACATAATCTTTTTTGTAGATCTTTTAAAGTTCTACAAAAAAAGTCATGTGTGATTTCCACCTAACTGCTATATTCAAGGAGCTACGGAGTGTTGAAATTTTCCATCGTGACAATTTCCAGATAGAACATTTTGGACGATATTGAAAAGTTGATAATGGCGATTTGGGCGATATTGAACTTTGAAATTGACGATTTCAGGTCTTTGGAATCTGGCAATAGTTATTATGAGACTGAGCGTGGTTCTCTGACCGATGTGTAGAATATACCGAAGTAAACTCGTTAAAAAATCGGATTTTCTTTTATGGAAATGAAATTCAAATGCACAGTATTGCTACGTCCGTTATACATTATTATAATTCGCAACAAATGCTGGTCGATTAAGTAGCTCATACATGTCGCAAGGTAATCCCGCACAGTCCATTCATGTGGAAGATAAAGCGCACGTTTGTGTTAACCACAAACATGCTACGAGTATCTTATTACTCGGTATTATTATTTTTTTTTACCATATAAAAGTCAACTAAACCCATTTGGTTTTCGCATGCTCGTTAGCGCTTTTAATGGATTTACTAATGAGATATGTAATGTGTGAATGAAATTTTCTATTCGATTTTGAAACATCGACTAGACGCAGACGTACAGACGTCGGCTATCGGAATGTCGTCGATGGTTATGTTGACGTTGCGTTCGTATCTCGTGCGTGAATGTCTCGAAGATGGAAAATTATGCCTACCCGAGTATTGATAAGTCGAATAAATAATATCGAGCAACAATTATGGTGTCTGCGGAGAGCATACTGTCGAAGGTATCTCGTGCGATGATTGGGATGATGACGTTGTATACCTATGGTGAAAATTTACCAGTCTTGGGAGAGCTAGTATAGGTAAATTCACGATCGTAGTTGCGTCTTAGTCTTACCTTGCGTCGATTTCAAAGTCTGTGGTGTGTCTGCGGCTTTGACTATTGAAGTCTGTACTGTACGTACGTTGGAGTTTTCTCTTCGACTTTTGGTAACGTGAGTCGTGTTTTTTATACGGTGACGTAACACAGAAGACCGAAGAGGAAAATAGGATCGGATTTGTATGTATGTCGAATTGTTACGGAGGTGTAGGTAGATGTTCGTACGGTGAAGGAAAAGCTAAATGGCGTGAGTTGCGTCTTATGTCATCTTGAAACGAATTTCTGCTGATGGTACCGACTGATCGTATGTAAGAATCGTGCCATTGTTGAAAATTTTCGAAATTCGTGAAGATCGTATCCGCGCTAGAGCAGATACTGTGTGAAAGTTGTGAAAATTCGTGATTTTACGCAGAAATTCTGAAATTTCCTGATGACCGGGTTGTGACGAATTATGTTATCGATCGAGATTACGGTAATTACGATGGTTTTCATGTTTCACTGCAAATAATGCGTAATATTTTCAGGTGTCCTCGATCCAAGATCTAAAAATTGTAGACGCAGAATGTGATCTCATGAAATCATAATTTTGGCCCAATTGCAAATTTTTTTCCTCCAGAATGAGGATGGAGACAAAGATTGAATTTTTGGTTTTAGATTTTGTTAGACACTCGTTGAGAAGGCGATTACATCAGAATAGTGGAGAGGAGTGAAAATCAAAGATTTGTTGACCAACAGTTTGGAAATGCAAAAAATTAGCTGTACCATTGTCTTGGGAGGAGGCGCAAAGCGAACGAAGAAAACGTTACCCTATTGAAAGTAACAGAATTTGGTGAAATATTCGTCAAAATTTTTTGAAATTTATTATTGATTTAAGTTTTTTAAGGCTGGAGTAATTCCAAAAAAGATGAGACCAGAATTCTGAACTATTGACATCTCGTAATATTTTGTAGCAAAATCATATTCATAGAGTTGTAGCGAGTGAGACGGAACATCAGTGTACGAGTAGCTTGCTTCTCCAAGTTGAAAAATTTGTAGTTCAATTGAGATATTGTACCTTGAATTGGGAGTATGGGGCAGATTGAAAGGTGCAGCGGGAGGAGGGAATTGCTCCGATGGAAAAATAGTGTTTTAAGACAGGAAAATTAGGCTAGAGTCATTGAGAAAGCGGTGATCCTTTTTTTTGAAAATTTTTTCTTTTGAGTCGAAAATCTGAGAAATTTTTGAATTTTATTGCCAACTTCCATTTGATCCGTAGGAGCAAATTGGATTTTTGTGTTCTGTAAAGTCTGGTAAAATTTTGAAAAGTTACAAGAGTCGGATGAAAAATCAAAAAGTGATGTTTTTCACTTTTAAAAATTTCTTAATTGACCTTTTTTTAATTGAAATGTCACATTTTTATACAACTCTTGAAATTTCAATAATTTCTATTTTTTGTCCAAATGAAAAATTTTCACTTTCTCAAAAGAATGAATTTCCTTTCAAACGTGTAATTTTATTAAAAATTGATTGAACATTCATACTCGATGATTCTTTATGATGCCTTTTTTAATACTTAACCACCTCAAAAGTTACGAAGTTTGGGTATTTTTTAGGGACGAACCGAAAGGATTTTCCTGTGTGAGGGGGGGGGGCAGAATCACTGAAAATGCAAACTAAAGCTACTGAAAATTTTCAGCTCTACTCGGAACAATGGAACATGTTAAGCTAAATTGAACAAAAAAATATATTAATTTAGAGAGGAAGCAGTGACATAGTCAGTCAAACATGAAGGAGTGGAGAATGGAGATGGATGAGAAAGAGTAATTTTGTGTGTAAAATTTTGAAAAATTATTATTCATTATTTTATTTAAGCCTAAGCAGAGTTGGCGCGAGTCTTCGAAAATTACGACTCCGAGTCTCCCGACTGCGAGTCTTCAGTGAAAAATACCGAAAAGACTCGGAGTCTCAACACGAGTCCGAGTCGCTTGCGAGTCTTTTTTGCGAGTCTTTTTGCGACTCCGAGTCTCTTTTTTTTTGCAAGTCCGAGTCTTTTTTGCGAGTCCGAGTCTTTTTCATGCGAGTTCGAGTCTTTTTTTTACCAATTTGTGTTTCACTTTTTTTCACTTTCGTTTTAATTGTCAACAACCAGCAACACACAAATAAAATTGATAAGATTATCCAATTAGAAGTTACATAGGAAACACAAATAGTTGAAAAAAAGACTCGCACGTGTTCGAGTCTTCTAAAACAGAGAATCGGACTCGCAAAAATTGCGAGTCTCTATTAAAAATGACTCGGAGTTCAACTGCGAGT
>FIZU01037678.1:0-17898 GCA_900064475.1 Pseudococcus longispinus
AAATATCAGAATTACGAACTCAAAATTTCAACTTATTTTTCTTTAAATTGCAGAATTTTTGAGAATTTTCTTTTTTTTTTTTTTTTTTTGTCAAGTGGTGTGATTTTTATGAAAACATTAACCATTTTCACGAGATCTTCGACAGACAGTTTTCATGATTCTGTGGCTATTTTTACAATATTTCTACCAATTTTTATGACAATTTCAAGAATTCTTATGAAATTTTTCGACGACTTTAATGAATTTTGGACAGCTTTTATAATATTTTTGTTCATTTTTCTCGACGTTCAAGTTGAACAACATTTTTGACAAATTTTATGTTTTTTACTGTTTTTTTTTTGGTCATTTTTATCTTATTTTGAATAATTATTACATAAATTTCAGATTTTTTTTACAACTTTTGTTATTATTTTTTTGTTTTTTAGACTACTTTTCAAAAAGAAAGTGCCCTAAATGTTCAAGAATATTGTCATACGCGGAAATTTTCTCAGAATAGTCTCGCGGGAGAAAATGCTCGAGCTTTTTTCAACCCCTAAATAAGGATGAAAATTTTTAAATTTCTCCCTACATTTCTTTCTGTTTTAAAAGTGAGTAGTTAAGTGCATTTTTTTCAATTTGTAGCAATCTCATACAGAAAAATGAAAATTCCGAGTCAAAATGGAAAATAGTTGATTTTTTTTGAAAAATTATTAAAAAAATAATATCATTTAAAAGTGATGGTTGAAAAAAACAAATGCGATTGGATTGCAAACGGATAAGTAAGCCATTTTTTGGACCACCAGAACAACAATAGGCAGGCATACTTATTACTTACCTACTGCCTATGGAGTTTGCTATCGTCGATAATAATTTTATCTACCATTTTTCATTTTTTATAATTACACGTAGATATAACTGTACAGTAAAAAATTTTACTTCTGGGCCTGAGTTGATGAAGTTGGAGTTTGCATCGGTGGTTGGAATGAAAGTATGTCTGTCAAGTATCAAAAAACTATCTAAGCAATTCAGAAACAATAATTTATGTATTTCTTATTCGTACTTACACAATTCCAGAGACAAAACAAAGGGGAGGGGGAGATCATATTATATCGAAATTTTTGGAAAATTGGCTAATTGTTGCCCACAAATTTTAAAAATTGACCAAAGTTTACCGATTACTTGTATTTACAAAATTGTACTAATTCATCGGCAAAATATGTATAACTTGGAGAAAGTTATTGAGGAGTTTCCAAAAAATTTGAAAATTAGCATAATGGCTATTTTAAAAATTTAGAGAAATAAGATTTTTGTATTGCATACCCAAAATTAGCCAATTTTTGCTTTCTAAATGAAATTTTATTTAAAAAAAAATCCCTTCGTTACGCTCGAGCAATGAGAAACTTTCATTATTTTCCTATTTTTTTTTAAATTCTTTCCCAAATCATGTTTTTTATTTTGCTTGAACCGCTTTTTCTCTTTAACCCTGGTTTGAAAAATTTGCGAATTTACCCCTTTTTCAACATAGGTTACTTTACAAATATTTTGTCTAATGCAGGCTGCGGCAAAAGCATAGCCCTATTTAACCACTTTTAATAAGCAGATTTATATCCAACTTGTTGACACGGAAAGGGAAATGCTCGCAGAGACGTATAATACGACCAGAATCGGTGGTAAATGAGCGAGGGTGGGGTACCACTGGTGAAAATATAATAAAACACAAAAGTCTGCCATTCGTTATAGAATATTTTGCCATTATGAATATTCATGAAAAAATGTAAATTGTATCAACATCAACGTGAGTCGAAATATAACGTACGTATAACGTTTCGAATTCGCAGATGAGTTCGGCAGCAGCTCATTCGAGAGACGTAGAAATGGTGGAGAGGTGGAAAAGCTCCTGGTTTGGGCAACTTTTAGTCGCAGTCTCGCTTTTTCATTATTTTATAATGTATAATTTATAATATGTACAAAATGTTAATTGAACTACACGAACACATAAAGAGGAAGACTCGTACATCAGTTGATTTGTCTATTCATAGCTAAAGATAAATTCTTCCTTAAATTTTCGACGAAATTTTTATTAATAATGCCAACGAATTCGGTTTTCGGTTCGTCTTCGATTTGCAGCGGATCGCTTTCTACTGGTTCGTCTGGTTCGTCGTCCGCATCGGGGATGGTGATTTCTTCGATTATTTCTTCTTTTATTTGAAGCTCGTCGTCGGAAATGTCTTCCTCGACGTGAGGTTCTTCCTCTTTAGGTGGTACAGATTCGGTTTCTACAACGGGTTCTTGTACACTACCTACTTTTTCGTGTATACGAATATGTAGGAATAATACAAATGCTGAGGAAAAATCTTTGTTGCAGAATTTGCACGAGTAAATGGTACGATGTTCGGGTTCGGTTTCGTTAGAGCACTGTTCGTCGTGTTCCTCCTGTACTGCTTGGGTCAGTGATATTTCTTCGGTTTCGGTTCTAACACGCTGCAGAAAGAAGAATGTTAGCAAAAGCGAGGTAAGATTTAAATGCATTGTGTATGTGTACCTTTTCAACAGGTTCACCGACGGTGCCGCCGATTTGATTGATTACAGTTAGCAAACGCTCCTGAGTGATTATTTTCTTTCTTTGTAAATTATTTTTTGAGTTGGTTGGAGATGCGTTTTCGCTGGATGTCTGTGTAAATTTAACAGGGGTTTAGAATGATAGGTTAGGTTGAAGGTTAAAAATGTACAGAAATATTTGCCTCGTCAGTATTAAGGTCTGTGTTGTCAACAGGTTTCTTTTGGCTTTTATTTGCTGTATTGCGAGGTTTTGCTGGTTTCTTCTGTTTTGGTTCGGGTTTCTAAACGAAGAATTTGTATGAGATGAGTAGTAAAGATGAACATAATGAGCGAATGAAATATTTCGTACCTTCTTTGCTCTGGTTGGTTGTTTCTTAGTCGTTTGTAGTGCTTTGGTGGCTTGAATCGCAGCTGTACGAGATTTCCTTGGAGACATTGGACTGAAAGTGAAAAAATTACTATTATTCTTGCCAGTATTATACCAGAATTAGATTATCGTTAGTTGATATTTTGATGGGTAAAAATGACGTATGAATATAACCTGTTAATCGGCGATTACGCCGGTAAAATTCAAACAGAATTTTATCAATCTAATGTTGCCGAAGATGATAAAAAATGTAATCAACGAAGATTGTTGTGGTTGTATAAATTATGGCAAAAATTCGTATTTTTTGATCACCCAAGTTATGATATAATTTTTTCGGGTTCTTACCTTTGGTGAATTTCTCCTTGGAATATTAATAAGGCACTTTTTTCAAATAATTCGAATTATTTAACGTCAAAATTTATTATTTTTGATCATTGTTTATAATCTGTCCATTTTCGTTTTGTTTTACAAACACAATCAACTTTGATGATCCGAAAAAGTCACCATGAAAAACCCGTTTGTACGCGCAGTGTTGCCAAATCGTAAAATTTTTTCAACGGTTTTGGTTTTTACCGCGTTTTTCTCAAGTAATTACGGTAATGTCCGTTAAAATGTGACGTGTACGTGTACCTGTAAACTGTCTGGTAACCTCGATGTGGTAAACAAGCGCGGGTAATCCCTGATTTCTACGCATGGCGTTGATTACCATTGTTGAAAATTTTCATTATTTATTTTTCTGTGATGATGGCTGTCTCCAGAAGTGATAATATTTTAATAAAATGACGTTATTTTAGTTAAATTTTAATATTATAATTTTATCTGATTGACTAATGGATTCACCGATCTATTGATGTGGTTGCGAGTAATTTGTTGATTTACTTATTACATCATTATGGTTTCATAATTATTCTATGGTTTAGTGTAGCCGTGTGCGATGATGGATTATTGACGAAGGATTATTTATTTAACGAATTTATCACCGATGCTCGGACGTATAATGGAATACTGATCACGTTTAGTACGAAACTGTACCGATGGTAATGTAGTGTTTGGCGTTGATTTGTAGTATTTATTCTATGCTAACGCATACTAGAAAAGTAGATGTTGTTTAGGAAGATATCAGTATACTGTATCGAAATGCGAACTTCGTTATTCGTTGTACTTTCAAAGACAGCCATTTTCTTTCGACGGCTTCGTTAGTTTAAAACCTCGGAGCGTTATTTGGACTTCAATTGTTTTCTGTTATACGTTCGTAAGACGTCGCGTCGCGTCTTTCAGCAATAATCTGACGCACACGTAGCTACGGTTGTATCGCTAATTTGGTGCGACTTTTTTAGGAAATGCGCTAAAAATAACAATGCCGGAAACAGAAAACCCGTCAGATGTCCCGTTACCTCCGGACGTTCCGCCGGACGAGGAACAATCTTTCGAGACTCCCGTAGCCGTTGATGCTTCCGCGTCCGAAAACCTCGCCATGGAAGTATCAGTCACAGAAGAAACGACGACCGAAACAGTTGCTTCGGAAACCATAGAACCTATTCCACCCCAAGTAAAACCCGAACCTACCTTACCGCCAACCAGTATTGAAAAATCAATCGCCATGATTATCGACGAACGTCGTGAATCTTGCGATACCGGATATTCATCTTTGGAAAATGGCGAATATAAACACATCGAAGAGTCTAATTTCGACGTAACGATACGAGACGTGTTGAAATCCAAGCCGCCATTTTCCGTTCCCGAAAGCGTCCCTTCGGATAAAAAGATCGGCCGCGGTAGGCCGCGTAAAAACGCTAAAAAAGAGACTGCAAAGAGTAACAAAAAGACAGAAAAGGATAAATCGAACGCTAACGTCGACGATGACAAAGAGAAAGAATCCGAAGAGCCTAGACGTAGCACCAGGCTCAAATCCAAAACCGATAACACCGTTCGAATGGAAGATTTGCTAAATTCGATAAATATCAACGAAATTGTAAAAACCATTGAAGAAAATTCTCTCAAGAGTAATGGCTGTGATATACCCCCTGCTTTGTCGGATGCTTCTGCTAGCGGTGCTGCTGCGACCTCGAATAATGAAAATACCAACGCTAATTCGAGCGATTCGGCCGAATCGAGGCCACCGTTTAAGCCGATCTTAGAAAACGAATATTTTACCGAAAGGTGAGCTATCGATGGTTAGGTTTGGGATATTGTAGCGTGAAATATTTCATATTTTGAATTTTTTTTGTAGGAGTATAAGTAAAGATGCCGAAAGAATGATCTGTGATTGCCTCCTAACGAAGGAAGAAATCATAAGAGGGGAGAAAGGATGCGGCGATGATTGTTTGAATAGGCTTTTACTCATCGAATGGTAAGAATCATCGTATTCGAGAGTAAAATTACTCGACGATGGAATAATAATGTTTATTTCTCGTTACAGCTGTTCTAGATGTACATTAGGCGAACGTTGTTCAAATAAGAGATTCCAAAAACGAGAATACGCTAAATGTGATTCGTTCAAGACCAAGAAAAAAGGTTACGGATTGCCAGTTTTGGAAGATATCCCATGGTACGTATTTCATCACCTTTTACTGTTCCTCTATCGACTCGATCCTGATTTTAAACGTAATTTCGCAGCGGGACATTCATCATGGAATATGTAGGCGAAGTAATAGATTCGGATGAATTTGAAACCAGAGCGATGAAATACGCGAGAGGCAAAATACCTCATTTTTACTTCATGTCCTTGAAATCAGACTGTATAATTGACGCGACGGTTAAAGGAAATATTTCCAGATTTATCAACCACAGCTGCGAACCGAACGCTGAAACGCAAAAGGTATGTAGATCGTTCATTTTTCTCCCGAGTATTTAAAATAGGTCGAGCAAATATTAATCGTCGTATTTCGTCTATTAGTGGACTGTTCAAGGTGAACTAAGAATAGGATTTTTTAGCAAACGAGACATTAAAGCCGGAGAAGAAGTCACTTTCGATTACCAACTCCAAAGATACGGGTAAATGGAGAAATTCCTCATTTGTTTATTATCCTTGCTGATAGAGTCATTTTGTTTAATCTTATTTTCGATATTCTCGCAGTAAACAAGCTCAGAGGTGTTACTGCGAAACACCATCGTGTTCCGGGTGGATAGGAGAAAATCCAGAGAAACAAACTACCGAAGATAAGAAAAAAGAAAAGAAGAAGAAGAAAGCGAACGCTTATCAAGATGTAAGTGCAAATGTTGCAAAAACGAGATAATTGTCGGCTTTAATTTTCACTTTTCTTATCCTATTGCAAATAGGACTTGATTTTTTTTTTATTTCAATTTTTTCGAAAAAATTTAGTATTTTTTTCGTATTTTAACGAAAAATATGTTCAAATTTTTACTTCGAATCGAATATTATTTCGGACTCGTGACGCGCAAGTAAAAACATTGAAAAAAACACTTTACACTTTCATTAGCTGTATTTTGCTGGGATCAGTTTTGACATCGATTTGACCGTTAAACGAATGAAAACCGTGGGATAAAATGGTTGAAAAACATATTCGTTAGTAAATTCGGAATTTGGTTTTTTGGTCGCCTTCGATGGGTAAAAAGAAATGCTTGTTTTCATCATGATTTTGATTTTTCTTATGTTTTTGCAACAGTAAGTGCCAAGTGCTCTATATTTAAACGTTTTCTTCCATTACGAAAGATTTTTTTTCACATTTCGTATATGTTTGCAGTGGGAAACAGCTCTGGATGAAATTTGCCAAGTGGGTCTGATAAACCGACACCAAACGTTGAGTTTGAATCGACTTATGGTGCATGCCAAAGAGTTACCGGTCAGAATGCAGATCTTACAACTAATTGAAGAAGGACATCCGGCATGTCGAAGGTTATTCGTAGATTATCACGGATTACCTATTATTTGGAGCTGGATGGTCGATTGTACTCCGGAACAAGACGAATTGAAGACGCAGGTGAGCGAATCTCGAATAGAATTTATAATAACGACAGACAGACTGTAAATCTATGGCAAATTTTCCGTATAGTTATTGAAGACATTATTCGCATTGCCAATCACAAATAAGACTGTGCTAATCGACTCGAAAGTGCTGCCTTTGGTTGAACAGTGGGCCTATGCCGTTGATCAGAAACCACACAGGTAAAATTATCGTATTTTATCGGCGTAAAAAGCAGGTTATTTTGTGAAAAGTTATCTAATAACCAAAATACGTGTGCAATAGCGAGCAATTATCTGCTCAGTCTGTACTGGAATCGGTTGAAGATATCGCTTCGGCTGATGAAACTCCCGTATCAGAAATGGCGCAGAAAGTTTTGGAAGTGTGGTCTTCTCTTAGAGAAATGTACAGGATTCCTAAAAAGGAACGTATTCAGCAGATGAAAGAACACGAACGTGAAGCTGGTGAGTGATTTTATTGGTTCGAATACCACTTCGGACATGTTTATTGATATTTCATGTTGCGTGTGTTTGGTTTTGTACAGATCAGAACATCGTGAAACCGCGTCCCAAACGAGTACCTTTGTACGTCGAGAATATGCGTGAAAGGTGAGATCATCTTCTATTGTACGATTTATTCGCCTAAAAGTAGTAGGAAAACGAACGAGCTTATCAATTCGAATTCGTCTTTTTTTCTTTCTCTTGAATCAAATTGTAAGGTGTTTGAAAACTGGTTGCTTATCAACTGGCATGGAGTTTGTGAAGTTGTTATACGTCGTTGATCGTTTCGTATTCCCCTTCTCTTACTTTCGGTTTGCTATTGTTGGAAAATTATTTCATAGGGTATGAAGCTCGCACGTAAGATTGTACTTAATGAATAGGCGGGCAGCTTTAAATAAATGAGTGATGATTTCGATGCTGGAAAAATTATTCATGGATTTCAATTATTTAATTTTTTTTTACTATTTTGAAATTTTATTCGATCGAACGAGAATTCGAAAATGTTACAAAAAATTTATTCTGTTTTTGGAATAGATTTTCAAATTTTTTTGCAATGTCTAATGAACCCTTTAGAGAAAAAAAAAAGTCGAAATAATAATGAGAAAGTCGTCATTGCCCCTATCCTCCTCCCTCTTTGAAAAATAAAAAGAGAAGCCTATAACGAAATTTGTTTTAATGATTTATAGAAGTTTTTGTACAAAATCTGAGTTTCTAAAACTGCTTCCATTTTTTCTATTCATTCGATTGATCGAAAATTTTGATCGTTGAAATTTTTGAGAACTAGAATTATATTTTTTTGGAGTGATTTTTGCTTTGATTTACGTAGGAAAATTGAAAATATTTGACTTGGCATGTTTATTTTTATATTTTTCACTTGTATGTATTTTCTAGCCAATTTCTAAACTACTCCCCTCCTCCAAAACAGGTTACCCTACAGGTCGTGTAAAATTGAGCAAAAAAGTCATGCATTCGAAGCGATGGTTGTGAAATTTCCAAAAAGCTGTTCATAAGTCACAATGAGATCAAAGGTCATGCACTAAACGAAATTCTACCTAAATTCGTGAAATTATTCGTCTTAAGGATAACGACGAAATTTGATACATTTTTCAATTTTTTTTATTTTAAATTCATTATGTCAAATTTTTTCACAATTGTATCGTTTAATGTTCCAATTTCATTCGTATTCGTTTTGTTTTATTTTGTGGTATGAAAAGAAAATGTTTGGGGAGGTGTTAGGCTGACTGATTTAATCAGAAATGGTCATGAACGATTGCTGGTTAGTTAGCTCTATTTTCTGAAATTTAAAGTTGAAGTCGTTTGTTCCCCCCACCAATCCCCAGTTCCTCAATTGATTAAATTTTTATTCCTGTGGAAATTGATAACTTGATAATTATGAAATAGAATAGTCGTAGATGAAAAAAAGAGAAAGACGGGTAAAAAATGCAATATTGAAATTATTTCCCCCTCTCTCTTGTCATTTAACCCCAGTAAGAGTTATTTATACGTAATAAAACATATTGTGAACATTTGCGCAGGTATCATCGTAATCGTCATAATAAAGATAAAGATTTCGATAAGATTTTTTTCGACCGTATGAAAGACTACGATAAGTCTGGCAACAACAACAGAAAACGCAAATCTTCGCCGGATCGACGAAATTTCGATCGCAACCAGCGTAAATTTGATAAGTGAGTGTTCGAAGATCGAAATGAACGAGAATGTTGTATTTATACGGTTGATAATTTTTATTTGTTGACATTCCAGCCAATCGAATAAATTATCGAAAATGGAACATCGTTACTTGTTCGAGATGAAGTATCGCGAGAAAGAACGTAAAGAAGAACAACAATTCTGGTATCAAAATGCAAGCTTGTATTATGCCAATCAACAACAAGCTGCTGCTGCTTCTCTATCAAATCTCATTAATACAGGTACTTGAATATTCGGATTCGGATTTTATCTATTTTTATTCAGGAGCTCATTCGATATCATTTTAATGAGAGGGTCTTTCCTTGTGTTCAAAATTTCTAAATATTATGAACAAATTTTCATGATACGTATTGAAGTATATGAGTTGATTTGAATGGAAGATTTTCTAAAATTTTGGCCAATGCCTATTTGGAAAATGTTGTAAAATTCTGTGTTCATTTGTAATATTCTCATTTCTCTGTATTAGTCTAAACAGTTAGCCCAGGTAAATGTACTCGAGTTGATATGTGGTTTTTATTTTAGAATGAACCAATAGAAAATTTTTGGGAAAGAGGCCATGAAAAATTGTCCTTGAAAGGGTGAGCAAGAGAACGCTTTAGGGGTGGAAATACCCATATTTCTGCATATAAACGGGCAGGAGTATGTTTGGTATCATTTCCATTCAATTCGACTCTCCTGAACTCGAATCCATCAATTTTTTCAGGTTAAAAGTAGAGAACGGGCTCAATCGTGAAATTTGTACCGAAGAAAGAGGCCAATTTTCGTGAAAATTCATGCGCTCGCTCAGCATAAGTTCCTATCTTTTGAGTGGCTTCTCACTACTGCTGAATAGGAAAAAAATTGTAGAACAAGAAATTATGAATTTTTAATGCTCTACAACTTTTGTTTCAAGTTTTTTGTCATATAGTGATTTTTTACTATAAAGTGATTTTTTTGGGACACCCGGGTGAAAAAATTGGCTGGATTGACGATACGAAAAAAAATTTCGAACAAAAGTTGTAGAATGTTGAAAATCAGTTATTTTTTATTCCGCCATTTTTTTGTTATCTCAAAGTGTGGAAGAGCTGTCGTTCTGAAAATGAAAAAATTCTCTCAATTAAAGGCATAAATCGAAATCGGCCACTATTCGCTATGCACATTCAAAAATTTTGAGAATTCCATATTTAATATCGAGAAAATAACTTCGAATTTGAGTTCAGGAGGTTCGAATTAGGTCAAGAAAAGGTCTTATACCTAAATCGGTTAAAAGTATAAGGGTTAGAAAACGAGAAATTGCGATTTGATGTCAATTTAGGTCAAAATTGGGTATTTTACCCCGAGCAAATTCGAAAATTGTTAGAATTCTGTACTTCCTATCTAGAAACTAATTTCGAATTTGGATTCAGGAGGTTCTAATTGTAATGAAGACATGTTTCTTGGCTCAATTGACTACCCCTAAAAGGCTCAAAATAGATCCACTCTTCAAGCAGACATATTGGTACATGGATATGTCTTTTTGAAATTCATAAGTTTTCTAACTTTCAAAAAAAATTCCCCACTATTTTCATACTACTCGTGAAATTATAAAACATAGGATATGCTTTTGCTCATTGAATTTTTCAAGTCCACAAATTCGTAATATTTGAAATTTCCTTGAAATTTTTAATTTTCAAAATGTCATTCTAATTCTGAAAAATTCTAAAAAAATCTGGCATTATTGACTAGGCGACTGGGACGCAACCCTACTAGCTGCTGTAACATACAACCCGACAAAACTGTCATATTTGGTTAAAATTCTTAGCTTTCAGTCAAAATTGTCATTTTTGGTCAGAATCATCGTTTTTTTTTAAATTTTTATTTTCTAGCCCAAACTGTAATTTTTTGTCAAAATTGTCATTTTTTGGTCAAATTGTGATTTCAAAGTGGAAATTGCCATTTCAAGGTAGAAAGTGTAATTTTTGGTCAAAATCTCTGTTTTCCATCATTTGTTTTTTTTTGTTCAAATTGTGAATTTTTGGTCAAAATTGTCATTTTAAGGTAAAAATCGTTATTTTAGTGCAAATCGTATTTTTTTGTAAAAATTGTCATTACAAGGAAAAAACTGTCATTCTGGTCAAAATTGTCATTTTTTGTCAAACTCATCATTTTTGGTCGAAATCACCCTTTTTTGTCAATATTGCCATTTTTTGGTACAAACTGTCATTTTTGTAAAAATTATAATTTTTTGGGTCAGAATTGCCAATTTAAAGTAAAAATTGTCATTTTTGGTTAAAATCGTTATTTTTCGTCAATTATCATTTTTTTTGTCAAACTTGTGAATATTTTAGTCAGAATTGCCATTTCAAGGTAAAAATCATATTTTTGGTAATTTTAGGATTTTTTAAAGATGTCATCAACATAAAGTCTGAAAAAATGTCTAAAAGTCACGAAAAATCTTGGAGGTACGGATAGACAGACAGAGAAACAGACAGACACGTCGTGAATTTTGTATACATAGATCTATATATATGGATTTCATAATGGAATTTTTTTGAAAATTTTTCATAACCCAATTTCAAGCACAAAAAGTCAGTAGAAATCTGAAAATTTTTTTAAATTCAAAAAAGTCTCACAAAATGTCTAAAAATCAGTGTTAGGTAAAAAGCTGGCTGACAAAATGTCTGAATTAAACTTTCTTGAAATTTTTCAACTCCAGAAATAATAATTCAGTTCTAATTAGCGTAATATCTGAAATTTTCTAAATCCAAGAAGTCTGTCTGACAAAATATCAGAAAATTACCTTGATTTCCAAAATTTTCTCAATTCAAAATATCTCAATTATTTGTCTGACGAAATGTTTGAAAGACAGCATTATCTCTGAAATTTTCAAAGTCCAAAAAGTTAATGGAAATCTGAAAATTTTTCAAAATTCAAAAAAGTCAGACAAAATGTCTAGAACTTAATTTTCCAAGTTAAAAAAGTACATATATAACTTGTTTGTCTGACAAAATGTCTAAAAGTCAGCAAATTCAAAAAAGTCTCACAAAATGTCTGAAAATCAGTGTTAGATAAAAAGCTGTCTGATAAAATGACTGATTTGAACTTTCTCGAAATTTTTCAAGTCCATAAAGTTGAAATTTTCCAAATCCAAAAATTAATTCGAGTTTTTAAATATTTTCTAAGTTCAAAAAAGTCTGACAAAATGTCTGAAAGTCAATTTTTCAAGTTGAAAAAAATTTTTAATTGCTTGTCTGACAAAATGTTTAAAAGTCAGCATTATCTCTGAAAATTTCCAAGTTCAAAAAGTCAATGGAAATTCAAAAAAGTCTGACAAAATGTCTAAAAATCATCGTCAAGATTCGTGTCTGTTTTTACTTTCTAGGTTCAAAAATTCAATCGAAATCTGAAAAATTTTCAAAGTGCAAAAAAGTCTGACAAAACGTCTAAAACTCATTGTTGGGGAATTTTTTCAAGTCCATAAAGTTGAAATTTTCCAAGTTCAAAAAGTCAACGGAAATCTGAAAATTTTTCAAATTCCAAAAAAGTCTGACAAAATGTCTAAAAGACATCGTCGAGGAATTTCGTGACAGCTTTTCCGGACATGAAAAATGGACAAAAAATCGGACAAAATTTTAAGATTGACCCCAGCCATAAGACATATCCATGTCAAATTTGTGATTTTAACTTTTTTTTACAAAAATTAATCATTTTCTGCTACACAAAATTCATGATAGTGCCACTACTCTTCTTTCAATCGGAAAAGTAATGTCGGAGTCGAGTTCAGAAGGGTCGAATTATATGGAAATAATACCTAACATAATCGTATCCCTTTATTTGTAGAATTAAGGGTGTTTACACTCCTAAAACCACCTCCTGCTCATTCCCTAATTGCAATTTTTGATGCCCCTTCCCCAAAAACTTATTTTGATTCATCGTGCTCAAAAAAAGAATTGTAGACTATGCTTCCAGTTTGAATGCGGATTTTCATTTTTCGATCTAGTCCCCCCCCCCCCCCCCTCGCCAAAGTTTTCTTCAAGCCATAAACTTTTGAAAAATCAATTAAAAATTGAACGAGTCGTATTTTTAATAATTCCGTTTTCGAAAAAAATATCGATCAATTTATTCCAATACTAATTACCAAACGCAAATACTTATTAATACAATTATTTTAATATATTTTTCCAGCGGCCCAATACCTGACCTCAGTACCGCCGCCAAACTACACCACCGAAAACGTCTACTCGCCTATATCTTCTGTATCATCGGCCACGCCGACAAATAACTTTTTCAACACGCCTCCTCCGAACATGTACCAAAACGTAGTGCTGCCTCCGACTCACATACCTCCTCCTTCGCTCCCGCCCACGTCCATCGTTCAATCTCAAGTAAGCGCATCGCCGGCTCCGGTCACTCCGTCTTACTACCAAACCCAAGTCCACGTACCGTCGTATCCTCCTCCGACTCCGGTCTCGTATCCGATGCGTGCCACTGCCAGTACAACGATAAACGACGCTAAACCAATACCGACCACATGCCAGCTACTCGCTAGTCCGGCCATGAGTTCCAATTACGAGTACTCGGGACTAACCATAGACGATATTCCGGTACCGGGAGCCGACTATGCCGAATTAGCCAGTCCAGCTGCGGCATCCACTTCTAGTACCACGAGCAGTACTCGGGCTAGTTCTAACGGACCGGTCAAAGAAATCAACCCTGTTAATATCGATATCACTAAGTTAAAGCTGCCTCCGAAATGGAAAACGGCTCGAGATGGCGAAGGTAGATTGTACTATTATCATAAGGAAACCAGAGTCTCGCAATGGTATCCGCCTAAATGGGAGGATCAAGAAGAAGAGGAGGAGGATGAAGAAGAGATCGAGGTAACTGACGAAGAAAGCAGCTCGGATAATGATAGCACCGAAGAAGAAGAAGAAGAGGAGATGGAAGTACCGTTCAAAGACATAGACGACAATGAACAAGACGACGAACAAGCCAAGCTCGAAGCGGCTGTGGTGGCGTTTGCTGATCAAAACAAAGAAGAGGAAGCCGACGTTAGTAAATAGTACTCGAAATACGAATATTTATAGTATTCGGGATGTGTTTGTAATTCGCGAATATTTTTTTGTCTTTCTAGTTAAATCAAGAAACCGAAGAGCTACCAGATGACACGAACGTTGCCGATGGCGACGAAGAGAATGCCGCAGCAGCATCGGCAGATGCAGATGAAGAGGCATTATTACAAGATACGACGAGTCAGCTCGAAGAAGAGCCTATTATCGATACGCCTACCGGAATACCGCTAGTTACCGAACATATTATCAGCGTAAGTTGCTTTTTGCCCAATCGGGAATTTCTACGTGCGAAGCAAACAGTACGAGGACTTGATTTTTGTTATGTTTATCTGTTCACAGCCTAGAGAACCGATCGACGAAGAAGAAAGAATACGAAATAAGTTGAGAAGACGATACCTGAAAGAAAAGATGCGTAAACGAAAAAAAGAGAAAATGCTGAAGAACGGGCTCCTCAATGGCCATAAAAATGGTTCTCGTAGTAGTAAGCGTCGCGATCATCACATGAACGGTGACAGTAGTAGTAAATCGTCTAGTAGTACCGCCGATACGTCAGAATTGTCGGAAGAAAAGAAAAAAGACTCGTTCCGATTCCATATGGCGAAATTCATCGTCACCTGTCTGAATCCATATTTTCGCAGCAGCTGCAAGAAAGCCAGAATAACGAATTATAGCGATTTCAAACATCTGGCTAGAAAGGTGATATTTTTGTGGACTGGTTTATAAATAGTCTACAGTGCAACTGGGAAAAAGTGTTCAATGGGTTGATTTTTTCCTGTTCAAAGAATTCAGTTTGCTTTTTGTAGGTATAGGTCCAGCAATGCAGAAAATACATATTTCAAATTTTCGTAGTGGCACGATGAGAGGCTGGAGACTTAAAATTCCCAGTTTTCAAAATGGCTCCGGCTCAACAAATTTTTTTACAGCTTGGTAGCGAATACTACCCTCACTCCGAATATATGTTTACTTCACGTGGCCAGTGGCACAATAGAACGCTAGTGCTCCCAAATGCGATTTTTAGCCAAATTAGGTTTTTTTTGACACAAAAATGACTGTGTATGCGCCATATCATCGAGCCCCCCTTCCCCAAAACTGAAATATAGACGGGTTGATTTCACACCCATTAGGCCAAAGTTTATGAAAAACGGTTGGCACAATAAGGCGTAGTTGAATTTCAAAGTTGCGTCCCCCCCCCCCTACATTCAAGTAAAATTCAACTCCCATATAACTTTTAAAAAGTTACTTTGTGACCTATCAAAATAGGTTAAAATTTCGCCAGAAATTCAAAAATTACGACCAAATTTTTTTTAAGCATTTTTTCGAGAATTTCGGACCCTACATTGAATCGATTTTTAGATATTAACGAAAAATTATAGTGCGACCTATTGAAATGGCTTGAAATTTCGTCAAAAATTCGAATATCACACCCAAAAAAAATTTCGAGCAATTTTTGAAAATTTGGAGCCCTATAGTGAGTAAATTTTTGGATATCATTGAAAAATTACTGTGAGACCTATTAAAATGGGTTGAAATTTCGCCAAAAATTCAAAAATTACAACCAAAATTTTTTTCGAGCAATTTTTAAAAATTTGGAGCCTTAAAATAAGTCGATTTTTGAATATTATCATAATAGTACCGTGGAACCTATTAAAATGGATTAAGATTTCGCCAAAAAATTCAAAAATCGCGTCCAAAATTTTTTTCAAGCAACTTTTCAGAATCTGAAGCCATGAATCGATTTTATAACCCCCTCTCCTCTCCCTCCGAAAACATAGTACACAGAATCTCTAAAATTTATTTCAAGTCCAAACTGTCGATTTTTCAATTTTTTTACAAGTACGAAAAGTCATTTGAAAATATAAAATTTGTTCCAAGCCCAAAAAATAATTAATGATAATAATGTTTTGTTAAATTAAAAAAAAAATGTTATAATTTTTCAATAGTCAAACAAAACATCGAAAAATGAAAATTGAAAAATGTTTTCAAGCCGGATCAAATATCTAGAAGTTGAATTGTGAAACAATCAGTGTTGGCAAAACCGAAATATTTCAGTTTTCGGTTTTTGGTTTTTACATTTCAGTTTCGGTTTTTACGTTTTAGTTTCAGTTTCGGCTCGGTTTTCAGTTTTCAGTTTTTGAAAACTAGTTTTTAACAGTTTTTAATGCAGGTTAAGGTTATGCTCTCCCTATCGAATTGGATTTCTTATCTTGTGATTCTGAGCAGCACAAAATTAAAATTTGGACCAATCAGGTTCTAGATCCCGACCCCTTGCACTCCGCATAATCCGAAGTTACCATAAAAATTTGGACAAAATTTTGAAACTTACGGTCGTGATATTCCAGCGAATATTGGACATTTCTTCATTTTTTCAAGTTTCGTGTTGGCAGATGAATGTCTTTCGACGTTATTTAACCTTTTTTTCATCAGGTCATTCTAAATTGTCAAAATAATTCCCAAAAAAAACCAAAACTGCTTTCTGAATTTCAATTTTTTTCCATAAATACACCCATTTTTCAAAAACTAGAAAATAACATCGAAAGATAAATTCATAAAAAAGTGTATATCAAAATTTTACGAAATTTCGTTGAGTATTCGCCGAGAAATCACGACCAAAAATTCTACTAAATACACCAACCGATGACAAACGAGAGCATACCTTTAATCACATTTTTTTCAAAAAACGTTGAAAACAAAATTGGTTTTTTCCTTTTTTTTCGAAAATTTTAATTAAATTTCACATTTTTTCGTAACATTGTGTTTGACAGCTAGCATTTAGGATGAAAGTTTTGGATTTTTCATTTTAGACTGTTAATCACGTTATAAGAAGAGGTGAAAAAAATTTTAAAACTGAAACTGGAATAATTTCAGTTTCAGTTTTCGATTTTCGGTTTTCACGTTTCAGGTTCAGTTTTGTTTTTTTTCGGTTTCGGTTTCAGTTTGAGTTTCGGTTTTACCAACACTGGAAACAATATAAATTTTTCCAAGTTCAAAAGTCAAGAATTTCTCAAGTTTGCCAAGTTCAAAAAAAATTCTCAAAAGTTGCTTGAAAAAAATTTTGATTGTGATTTTTGAATTTTTGGTGAAATTTCAACCTATTTTGATGGGTCACTTGGTAATTTTTCAATAGTATCCCAAAATTGACTCATTTTAGGGCTCTAAATTTTCAAAAGTTGCTCGAAAAAATTTTTAACCGTGATATTTGAATTTCTGGCGAAATTTCTAGCCATTTTAATAGGTCGCACTATAATTTTTCGCCAATATCCACAAATCAATTCAATTTTGGGTCCACAAATTTTCAAAATAATGCCCCAAAATAAATTTGGTCGTAATTTTTGAATTCCTGGCGAAATTTTAACCCATTTTGATAGGTCACAAAGTAACTTTCTAAAAGTTATAATTATAGGAGTTAATTTTTACTTGAATGTAGGGGAGGACGCAATTTTGAAATTTAACTACGCCTTATTGTGCCAACCGTTTTTCATAAATTTTGGCCTAATGGGTGCGAAATGAACCCGTTTATGTTTCGGTTGTGTTTTTTTTGGGCCTTCGATGACATTTTTGTGTCAAAAATGACCAAATTTGGCTAAAAATCGCATTTAGGGGGCACTAGCGTTCCATTGTGCCATTGGCCACATGAAGTAAACATTTATTCGGAGCGAGGGAAGTGTTCGCTACCAAGTTGTAAAAAAAAATTTTGGGCTTAAGCCATTTTGAAAATTGGAGGTTTTTACATCGATCTTACATACATGGATACCCAGCGTATACAGCGTCTTATGGAAGATTTTTCGTCAGCCATGTACACAGGGGAGCGGTGCGACCAAACGCAACGAACC